>MNCI01003234.1:318581-383101 GCA_015680685.1 Gnetum montanum
AAAAAAATTAAGGAGAGTTGAAAATTCTTGATAGTTTTAAACATGAGCCCTTAGAGTTGAAAACTCTACTTATTAGCATGGAATATGCATTTCTAAAAAATGGTAAGTTGGTGATAATCAATGCTAACTTTACTCCTGAGTTAAAAAGGATGTTGTTGAAAGTGGTCAAAAATGGTCAATAGCCTTTGCTTGGTCATATCCTAAACTCATAGGGATTGATCTAAGGATATGTTAGCATCGCATCTATATCAATCTTGTCATGAATCCAAAGAGGCAATTATAGTGACAGTTGAACCCCAAATTAAAGTAGATCGTCAAAGAGGAATTTGAACAACTCCTCAAGGTGGGGTTCATCTATCCAATTGCAGATAGTGAGTGGATTAGCCCACTTGTAATTATACCAAAAAAAGGTGGCAAGTGATGTGTCTATATTAATTTCAGGTTGTTGAACATGGCAACATTCAAAGATCATTTTCCATTGTCACTTGTGTACCAGGTGTTGAACACTATTTCTAGGCATTGCTATTATAGCTTTCTAGATGGTTATAGTGGCTATAACCAAATTTAGATTACACCTAAGGATCAGGCCAAAACAACATTCACAAGTTGATGGGGAACTTTTACATATCGTAAGATACGCTTTGGTCTATACAATGCCCCTGCAACTTTCCAACGCTTGGTCCTAAGCATTGTTTAGCAATAGGTTGGTAGCAAGGTGAAATTCTTCATGGATGACTTCTACACCTATGGTGCTACATTTGAGAAAGCCCTAAACTATCTTGTGCAAGTTCTTAAAGGGTACATGGAGGCTAATCTTTGACTCAATTGGGAAAAGATCCATCTCATGGTTTAAGAGGACATTGTGTTAGGGCATAGGATTTCTCAAGCAGGGATTAAAAAAATTTGAGTCATCCAAGGAATAACTTGCCTATCAGAAATCATTAATGATGCTCAATCATTCCTTAGACATACTAGCTACCACCACAAATTCATAGAGAATTTCTCTATGATCACAAAACATTGGTTAAGCTAACAAAGAATGAGGCTTCATTCATATGGACTAAGGAATGTGAAAAGGCATTCCAATATATTAAGGAGAAGCATGTAGAGACTCCAATTCTACAAGAACCTTATTAGTTTGGACCATTTCACATTATGAAAAATGCATCAAATTATGCCTTGGGAGCCATGCTTACATAGTTGGATGATCAGAAATATCCATATTACATCCACTGAGAAAGCCAAAGCATTGTGGATGCACATCTTAATTACACCATAATGGAGAAAGAGCTAATAACCATGGTGTATGCTTTGGAGAAGTTCAAGAACTATGTGCTTGGAAACAAGATGTTTGTGCACACTGACCATAGGACCATCTTCTTCCTAATAAATAAACCAATGGTGAGCCTCCATGTTATACAGTGGTTGGTGATCTTGCAAGTGTTCGATCTTACAATGGTAGATTGAAAGGAGACTAAGAATGTGGTCATTGATCACATGTCTTACTTACTATCTGATGGTGTGTCATTAGTCGATGCATCGACTAGGCCACGTATATGGGGCCACATATACACAGTTGCATTGATGTGGCCCTGTCGACGTGGCCTTCCATGCATCAATGTGGCCTCATTAATCAAAGCCTATTTCAGCATATAAATAAGAAGGCCTTCTGCCTCATTTAGGTACCTTTTAGTTAGTTGTAGCGAAGCTCTTGTAGTTTGTTCCCATAGGAGATAGAATATTTTCCAAGTACCCGTAGCAAGTGTAAGAAAAGTGATCAGCTCTTTATTCGAGCGTTGATGTATCTGAGCCCATTAGCATGAACGAAAATAAAGACAAACTCTTCAAGCATTCCTTGCAGCATTTGGACTTAGTCATTTATTACATTCATTAGTTTAATATGTTTATGCTTTGATAGTTACTTAAGTTTATGTTATTAATATTTTAATCACTTTCGCTCTCTTATAAGTTCGTAAGAGCATAAGTACGACCATCTTGAACGTAAACCCAACACTTGGTAACCCAGTGACGCTTAATGTCTAGTAACCCAACAGTGTTTAGGGGATGCTCAGAACGTGCTTGGAAGATGGAATCGGATACTTATGCTAGGAGTAGTTAATATTTAGATCAAGATAATCTTAGATTAATTAATACTCTAGCCTTACTTTCCAAGATAATTAGTCGCTAAAAGATATGTAAAAAGCTATAAAAATCATTAGCCTTAATCTCACTTAACCATCGCAAATAGAATATCACAAGTGAGATTAGGAAGACAATGACCGTTCTAACCCAAGGTTTCATTGGTTAGGGTCTGGTGTATGTTAAGTGCTTACAGTCTACGGAATTCGACCGAGTCGCATGTGAACACCCGTGATTTGTATGATTGGGCATAGGGGTACCTAGCCGCTCATCATTGGCGCTGTTGTTGGGGACTGTTAGTCTTACATGCATCATCTAACCTTAGTGAAATTATCATTCAAGTTGTTGGAATGGACCCAAGATAGAAACATTTACACACGCTAGGTGGATTAAAGTAAATAGTAAGGTACACCAATTATATGGACCATCTAATGTCCAACATGTCTTCTCATAGGAGAGAGGTATCCAACCCACCAGTGCCACAAGAATGTCAGGTGGTGTACAAGCATCCTAATGATTATGTCCCTACACTTTCATCTTGCATCAGGATGAGCATCTATAATGGTGGGACATGGAGGGAAACATTATACTACCACTCGACCGATCAGCTCCTGCAATGCTATTTCACAATCTTGGCAAACTAGGCATCTAGGACCGTGGAGTGGAGTATGTCATGGAGGACCATGACTACCGGGACTATCATCCCACTGAGGCTCAACGATCATGAGATTAGCAGCAGGAAAAAATATATGAACACCTGAAAGGGAAACAATTTAGTAACCCCTTATTCTCGCAAGGGTTGCAGGACAATGGGGATCCCATCTTTCATCATACCCATTTGACCGAACTTCCCCTGGGGCAGTAGATCCTTTAGTCCATCATTCAGAGCAAGCCTCCAAGTGACCGAGATCCTCAAGGGGATGGAGGATCACATAGCAAAGATGGATAGGATGATCGAGGCTGTCATCAAGGTCGAGGGGGAGATCGACACCAGAGTGGTGGTGATACCTATCCTTCTTCCCCATCCTCTTGCTCTCCTATACCCTCATCCAGCTCAGGCTCTGATCATAACCAGGGTAGAAGGGAAGGAAAGGACAGTGGAAAAAAGGTTCGGAAGGGACAACATCAGGAAACACGTGACCAATTGCGCAATGCCCACTAGCATGAAAGGTGGGGTAGCTGGAATCATCACAGACATCATGGTCCTCAGCAAGACTATGACTTAGATGAGCTATTGTTGGCTACTTGGAGCATGCTCTAGATTGTTGAGGCAGTTCAGATCCCTAGTAGGCATGTGAGGGATGGCCGGATCAAGTGCGTTGATATGAACAACATCCCTAGATTTGAAGGGGGATACAACTGTGACCCGCAAACTCACCTACAAGCGTTCCATGACGCCTGCATCCTATAGAACATTGACAATGATTGGCAGAAGTTGAAGTTGTTCCCTCGCACACTCATTAAGGAAGCAAAGAACTAGTACCGGTCCTTTGAACCAAAATCAATTAGAAGATGGAGTACGATGCTTGAGATTTTCAATGACAAGTATCAAACATACTCTAGAGTGGTGAACCTGAGATGTTAGATCCAAGGGTGGAAACAAGGTAATCATGAACCCTTGGATGCAGCCATGAGAAGATACTATTCACTGCTACATCGGTGCCCTAGTCATGACTACTCTCAATGGGCACAGCTTCGCCACATCATTGATGGGCTCCATTTTGAAATGCAAAAGACCCTTGGCGTGTATGCCCAGGGACGAATATCGGAGCTAAGGGCCTATCAATTGCAGCACCTCATTGAACAGGTGGCCAGGGAGGAAGGAGAACTTAGAAAGAAGGAAAGTGTAGAAGAATTTAATCGAGATCCCTCCATCAGAAAGAGGGAGGTTCGATTCTGTGACGAGGAGGAGGAATCACCACTGGAAACAATGGTGAATCGAAAAACCTTGCCTTTACAAAAGTTTGCATCTAAAATATCGGCAAAGGTTGATAAGATGTGGGACTCTTTGGACGAAAAATTCCAAAGTATGCTAAAAATTGCAGAAGAGTCCAAAGAACAGGGTAATGATTGTGATTGGTATAGGAAGAAGGAAGCTAAACGTGCCCAATATAGGGGTAAGGGAAAAGTTGCTGTAGTAGAGCAGGTTGTAGACTCTGACACCGAGGAGGATGATGAATGTGGCATATGCCAATATGAACATCCTAAGGGATGTTGTCCTGTGGGGTCACATCTTTAAGAGTCTAGGATGTACGCATTGAATCCTTGCTTGGTGAAGAGACAAACACCCTGAAGGTTGCCTTACCCACAAGGCAATCTAAGGTAGTTCCACCAACAATAAGGATACTATCCAAGTGGAGCGCCATCGCAACCTTACGAATACTTCTAGTAGTGGCAGCACCCACAAGCATGAGGGATGCCACCTCCAAGGCAGTAGTACCCTTAAAAATAACCATATCCCTATGGGTACTACGTTTAACAACTAGTCTCTCCAAGGGACTCTTCCAGTCATGTGGCCTTTCCAAGTTATTACCACTCCCTGGAATATTTCCGACCTCAATCTCCATCACCCAGGGGGAAAACTCACATCTCTTCTATCCTCCATCACCTTCTCCTACCACTTCTCCACAACATCCCGCTCAATTGCCACTTGCTCCACCGATGCAGGGAGAGATATCGCCACAGCCACAGCAACAAAACGCTACGAGGGCTATTAACCTACAATCGGCACCTTAGCCGAGTGGACCAGAACCCAAGCCACAAAAATATCCTTTTTTCTGGCCCAATAACATGAACATACCCTCACATACACCTGTGGCCAGTGCCTCTGAACCTTCAAGTGCCTCCACTATTCCACCACCCAAGCAGCCTTCAAGCCAACCACACTCCAACATCCAGACGATAATGCTCACACATGCCGTGACCGACTAGATCAAGGTAGGGCACCTTCCCCAGAAGTTGACTGAGCTAGGAAGTCCCCTCATTTATCTTTAGGTGGCAGGGAATGAGCCATGCAAAGCTCTTCTGGACTTGGGGTCAGGAGTTAATTTGATCTCTCATGATATGTATAAGAACTGGAACCTGCCCCTGCTAAAGAAGAGAAACATTTGACTTAAATTAGTAGACCAGTCCATCACCATTCCCTTGGGATTGGTGGAGGAAATTGTGACCACCATTTATGGGTGGTCCTATCCTACTAATTTCCTGGTCATTCATATGGAGAACTGTAAGGGAAACTTCCCAATCATCATGGGAAGAGCTTGGCTGAGCATGGTGGATGCACGACTAGGACTCCGAGATCTATCCCTTGAAATTTCAAAGGAAAATCCTTTCGAGAAGATCGAGAAGAAGCGCATTCCATGCATCATGTACAGTGACTCAGGGTTCAACTGTGTGTAGTAGTTATGGTCTGCTAAGTGGATATCTATTCAAGCATGCAGCCGGTGTACCAAGGAATCACTTGTTCAATAGTGCCTATATGTAGCATCCACCAACCAAGAGGGCACCCAGTGGCTGACAGCTGATCCTGCTATCAGCGTAGTGTGCATGGAACTATCTGAGGGGCTTGTACAAGCCTACATTAAAAGCATGGATGAGATGGAAGAGGTTCATCAATAGGTCTTCACTGTTGATGACCATGATGACTGGGGGAAGCTGCAAATCCCTAAAAGCTTCAAACTAGAGCCCCTGGAGCTCAAGTCTTTACCAGATCATTTGGAATATGCATTTTTGCAAAATGGAAAGTCGATAATTATCAATGCCACCCTTGCTCCTGAATAGAAGAAAAAATTGTTGAAGGTGATGAACAAATAGGATGCTGCGTTTGCATGGTCATATCTTGAGTTAATCGGAGTTGATCCTAGGGTCTGCCAACATTGGATCTATATTGATCCCTCCATGAAGCCACAAAGATGATTGAATCCCAAATTGAAGCAGGTTGTCAAAGATGAAATCGAACAATTGCTAAAGGCGGGGTTCATCTATTCTATTTTCGATAGCGAATGGATTAGCCCACTCGTTATCGTGTTGAAGAAAGGTGGCAAATGGAGGGTCTGTATTGATTTCTAGCTGCTCAACATGGCTACCTTCAAGGATCACTTACCACTCCCATTTTTGGACCAGGTGTTGGACACCATCACAGGGCACCGTTATTACAACTTTTTGGATGGTTATAGTGGCTATAACCAAATCCAAATAGCACCAGAGGACCAGGCCAAAACAACTTTCACAAGTCTATGGGGGACTTTCGCATACAAGAAGATGCCTTTTGGCCTATGTAATGCACCTACCATGTTCCAACGCCTTGTCCTTAGCATCTTCCAGTAACAGATTGGCAAAGGGATAGAAGTCTTCATGGATGACTTCTCTACCTATGGGGCCACATTCAAGCAAGCTTTGGACCATCTTGAGCAGGTTCTAAAAAGGTGTGTAGACACTAATCTGCGGCTCAATTGGTAGAAAAGCTATTTGATGGTCCAAGAAGGCATTGTGTTGGGGCATCGCATCTCACAGATAGGGATTAGCGTGGATCTTGAAAAGATCAGGGTCATCCAAGGAATCACCCGTCAACCAAGCACCGTAAAAGATGTTCGGTCATTCCTTTGCCACACTGGTTACTACCGAAGCTTTATTAAAAACTTCTCGAAGATCGCCAAGCCATTGGTAGAACTTACAAAGAAAGATGTTCCATTCATTTGGACCAAGAAGTGCGAATCTGCATTCCAAGCGCTAAAACAGAAACTCGTAGAAACTCCAGTTCTACAGGCACCTGATTGGTCCATGCCTTTTCACATCATGATGGATGCATCCAACTATGCCTTAGGAGCTATGCTTACACAGTGTGACAATTAGAAACATCCATATTATATCCACTATGCAAGCTGTAGCATTGTGGATGCTCAGCTAAACTACACCACCACCGAGAAGGAGTTGATGGTGGTGGTGTTTACCTTGGAAAAATTCTGACACTATGTGCTCGGATACAAGGTGTTCGTGCATACTGACCATAGTGTTATTCGGTTCTTGATGAACAAACCAACAGTGAGCCCCCACATCATCCGGTGGCTGGTGATTCTTCAAGAGTTTGATCTCAGCATGGTAGACCAGAAGGGGACCGAGAATGTGGTGGCTGACCACTTGTCTTGGTTAAGATGGGATGACATAAAAGAGGAGGAGTCCCTCTTCGACCAATTTCTGGATGAACTCCTCTTCGCAGGTGCAGTTGATCCGCAAGTGCCCAAGGAATCCCCTTGGTTCAACTGCATCCTCACCTACGTCATAACCCAGGAGTTGCCAAAGGAGTGGAACCATTGGAAAAAACAACAGTTTCTTCATAAGGCCAAGCGTTTCATGGAAATCAATGGCCATCTTTATAAGATATGCGCAAATGGCCTAGTTTGATGGTGTGTCCTTGATGACGATACACTACACGTCCTCCAAGATGCTCACGAGGGCCCTTGTGGGGGCCACTATACTGGACGCCGCACAGCCATTAAAATCCTGCTTGCAGGGTATTACTAGCCCATAATTTTTAGGGGCAGACAATGGTTCTCCTGCTCCTACGAACGATGCCAAAAAGATGGTNTGATGGTGTGTCCTTGATGACGATACACTACACGTCCTCCAAGATGCTCATGAGGGCCCTTGTGGGGGCCACTATACTGGACGCCGCACAGCCATTAAAATCCTGCTTGCAGGGTATTACTAGCCCATAATTTTTAGGGACAGACAATGGTTCTCCTGCTCCTACGAACGATGCCAAAAAGATGGTGGGATGACGACACAGTTGGAGGGACCTCAATAGTCGATCCAGCCATTAGAGCCCTTTGACATCTGGGGCATTGACTTCATGGGACCCATCACTCCCCTGTCAAATGGAAAGGCATACATCATCATAGCTATGGACTACTATACAAAGTGGGCAGAAGCGGTAGCCTTCGTTGACTATTCTTTCAACACCACTGTATGATTTGTCCAACAATAAATCATCAACAAGTTTGAAGTGCCACGTGCACTCATTTTTGATAATGGGACTCATTTCACAGGTGTCACTTTATGGAAACTCATGCAACACTTGGGGATCACCCATAAATTTACAACACCCTATCACCCCCAAGCCAACGAGTAGGTTGAAGTCGCCAATAGGGAGATCACCAAGATCCTTACCTAAACCATTAACAAATACAGGAGGGATTGGAGTACTAAACTTAATAATGCCTTATGGGCCTATCGCTCCACTTGGAAACTTCCTATAGGATACTCTCCCTATGAGTTAGTGTACGGAAAGCTACCAACACTCCCAATTCAAGCTGAACTCTGGACACTATCCACCACCAGTGACTTAGGCCTTGACCTCCCACTAGCACAACGCGAACGACTTATCAATTTAAGTGTGCTAGATGAGAACCGATTAGTGGCCCTGTCTTCAAATGAGATCCACAAGGCCTATAACAAAAAACTACACGATCTTAGGATTCATAAGGTCACATTTAGATGTGGAGACAAGGTGTTGTATTGGAACCCCTCACATGTATCTCAACCGACCAAGTTTCAAACACTATGGGAGGGACCTTACATTGTCTCCGAAACCTTCCCATTCGGGGCCTTGCTTATCCACAAACCTGAGGACCCCACTAGAACGTAGTTGGTCAATTTCCAACAATTGAAACCTTTCCATGAACTCCACTCAACTAGTGCAATTGTGTCATCATCACCAGGATAGCCTTGCTCCATTTTTTGCATCTCCTCCTTTCCACCTAGTCATGGGGGAGACCGTCATCCTTGCTAATCCATTCTGCTACAGACCTCATTATTTTGTAATTTTTTGTTTTACACTTTTTGTTCTTCAACATCGTTCATACGTTTGTCAATTCTTATTAATTTTTTTCCTTCTTTACTTATTTTCTGTTTCTTTGTGTGTGTTTCATTTTTTTTCACGTGATTGCTAATGCGTCATCTTATTGTCATCAGGTGTTTGGCGTGGATGGTTTTTGTTGTGATGGGTAATGTACAATAGTCTACCTAGTTATTTGGCTTCTACCCTGGCATGGTTATCCTTGGACTTTACGTCTATTTTCAGCTCATAAAATCAGCAGTGAGCCCATGTCATCCACCCATTCACCCACTCCATGATTTTCCTTTGTTGAGAACATGCAACCCACACTTAAAAAACATTGTAATTAATGTATGACTTGTGTAGTTCCTAGCCTCAAGGATGACCCACTGGTTTGAATCGGGTGTGACTTCAAAGGGAATGCAACATTTGTCACTCTCTCCTATCCCCTAGGTTGCTAGTGTGTCCTTACGGATTTCCTACCACTCCATGTCCTTCTCTACAAGGAAGTTACTGGGCAGTTCAACCTTGCATGGTGTGGTCCTCACCGAAAAAATTTAGAAAAAAAAAACCAAACAAAAAACAAATAAACATGAGGATTCAAAGCACACCTCTTGGTCGAATGCATGCACACACACATGGGTCTTTGCACGGTGTGGTTCCCCCAAAAAATAAAAATAAAATCATGACATCACTATGTGGGAATTCAAAGCACACCCCTTAGACTTCCTCTCATGGGCCATAGGCACTAGTTATGGGACTTCTGTCGTCCCCTCTAACTTTGTCCTGTTTCACTTCCTTCCCCTCATGTTTGTTGGAGTGGTGGTTCTCTGTGGGTGCATTCCTGCTTCCTTGGGGTATGGCCGAGGCTTTGTATGTTGCTGTGATATCACTGTACATGGATGGTTTTGGGTCTGAACTCAGGAAAGATTCTACTAGGTCACTTAACCACAACTGCACACGTGGTTTCATGTGATCGATGATTGGAATTCCATTTTCTTGTCTCTCTCTCTTCACCCAGTTCCCTCCATAACTCACCTCACTACCTGTCTTATGAAGCAAAAGTTCATCGTGATTTCCATGGGCTTCTCATGCCTTGGCAGGATCTCTTGGGTAGGAGTCTTACCTGGTGAATACCATTTCTTGGCCCTGGGGCCCACGGACCCCGGTGTTGAGGACATGCGAGGGCTACTGAGGCTATTGCCTACTATGGGGAGGACCCACCTACATATTCTTGGTTTTGCTTGTTAAGTCTCCCATCCTTTGGATTTTGGGGTTGATTATTTTCAGGGTCCCATCGCTCAATTTCTTCCCCGTAGAGTTCTTTTGAGTTACATTCTCCTATTTTTGACTCTTTTCTGAGCCCCGATTACCTTCCTCCTATTCTTAGCCATGACTAGGCCTCTCACGCACTTCAACTGCCCCAATTTGGCATTTCAAATTCATCATTTCGGGCTTTTTTCGAGTTGGTCAACGTTGGTCAAAGCATGCACACCCCTATGTATGTGCGGCCCCATCGATGCAGCACCCAATCCTTATATATATGGCCATTGCGCTTTCATTTTTCATCATTTGAAGCACAAAGAGGGGGGAGATTTTGCCATTTTTTATGTCCAACTCTTCCCTAAGCACCTATGTTCTCTCGCGTATTCGCATAAACCAATGCTTGCCCTTTTAAACTACTAGAGGTATGCTCTCAATCGTGGGGGTGTGATGCCTATGCGTAATTAATTAATTAGTTAGTTAATTATGAAAACAACTGTTTAAGCTTCAACTTATCCTTTTTTTGGCTCTAAACCATGAATTAACACTCTAGGAGACTTAAAGGAATGCTTGTGCCAACAACATAACTTAGTCAAACTGAGAAGGTGTATAAGGATCATCTTGAGCTACTTATGCACAAGTATAATGGGTGGTTATGTTTAATTGTATATGGCACCCAAACTAAGGCACCCAAGGGGTGAAGGACCATCACAAACTAAGGGGCAAGCGCCACGCACGGGAAGGGGACAAGGTGTGCAACAGCCAGAGCATGCGGAGGGCTCTCATGCAATTGGCCCCCTTCGTGAAGGACTTGACGTGGAATCTGTTGATCAGATTCTCGAAGAGGAGATTCCTAGTGAGCAATTGCAAGGGAATGAGACTCCTGGGATAGCACCATGGCTTGAGGTCACCCTGATCCAAGCCTATCTTGATGCTATCATGTTGCGCGAGGTGCAACGGATGGTCCTCCAAGAGCTAAAATTTGGACCATTCTTCGAGAACACACCAGAAGAAGTGAGGCTCCAATTGCAAAACTCTCTGATGTGGCCAATCATCACAACTAGTGGTGAATGGTACTTAGGAGAGACCTATCTCTTTTGGACAAATCGGCAACCAGGGTCTAGAGTAAGAATCAAAGACATTTATGTCTCTTACTCTTTGGAGGCAATATCGTAGGCTCTAGGGTTACCCGAGACCAAAGCAGATGTGGTGAAAATTCCAAAACAAGCTGACCTAGAGGTAAAGGCAAAATGGACCAAACGGTGCTATGGGGTAGAGCACGAAAAATTTGGCTCTTTGACCACGGCGGAGAGGGTATACTCAAAGATCACATCTTACCACTTGAACCCAACGGTAAGACCCAGCAAAATCACAACCTTCTCTGCTCGTGCATGTGCCACCTTGAGTGGGAAATTCCCAATGAGTCTACCACAGCTGTTGTTCTTGGAGATTGAAAAGAGGTTCGTTGAGAGTGAACGTGGAAGATGAGCTCTCCCCTTTCCCTGCCTGATTCAGAAGTTATGCAAATGGGCAGGGATAGCATGGTACTCCAATGATGTAATCCGGCATGCCCTAATTGCCTCCTGGTGGAAAATGATGAAGGATAAAACTCCTGCCACCACACAGACAGAGGAGGAGCAGCAACCGCCTCCAGCACTTGCACAAACAACAAGGATGGATTCGTAAACCATTGCAAAACACATCTGCGAGATTCGAGAAATTCTCTTGAGCTAGCAAGAGCAATCTGGCAGGACTGGTGGAGGAGAAGATCCTTTGGTCTATTGCCTTGCAATGAGCCACTCGGAGCAAGTGGCTCGATCAGTTAGCTTTCTTGAAAGAGCAGGGCCGATGTTCTCCATAGCCCGAATGCAAGTGCCTGCACGAATAGATCCTAGTGTCTGAGAGGTGACAGTATCTACACATAAGTTATTTCCTGAAATCTCTGGGAATGCTTAGAGGATGGTCAAGGGGCAACAGTCATAGTGATGCAGCACCAAGAACAGGAGACTACAGCTGAAGTGGTTGCTGACATAATTGCTATGACTCTCAATGCCTTGGTAGCACCTATACTAGATGTTCATGGACTACAGGGTGTACAGGCATCTACCAGAACTTCGCGTAGCAAGATTGATGCAGCCCAACACGAGGAGTTGTTGGACTAACTGGTGGAAACTAGGAAACCACTTCTGAATGTCTTCAACCTTCTAGACAACATTACTGCAACCTAGTCGGAGCTACTCTTGGCAATGAAACACCACAAAAAAAAATTTGGCTAACACTTGTAGACAGAAATTGAGCTAAGTCATGTTGGTCCCCAGCATGACCAAGCTTGAAAGCCTCAAAAATAGCATCAAAAGGAGCATAATTGAACAAGCAGGAGTTCCTCGAGACCCACAGGTGACTACATCAGCATCCAGCATCAGGAATTTCATGTTTTGAGTTCAAAATACTTGGGTTTGACCAAGTATACGCTCTGCACGTTGGGCTATATGCTAGCCAGCGTATAGGCCAACGTATAGCAACTTTTGGGCCCCAAAAATGAGCCAAAACATGCCATAATTTTGCATCTGGACCCTCCAAGACCTTCCCCAAGGTCCCCAGCAGCTCTCAGCCTCTTGAAAATCAAGTTTTAACCTTGAAATGATGCATTTTTATGTGTGTACGCTGGGTACATCTTGCTGTACGCTAGCTAGCGTATAGCCCAGCGTACATCACCAAATACGGCCCAAAACAAGCACCAAGGAGCAATATTTTCACCTAAAATTAACTCTTGGAGGTAGGGCAACTGTTGGGTATCATCACAGGCACCTAAAAATCAAGTCTTGACCTTGAAATGATGCATTTTTATGTGTGTACGCTGGGTACATCTTGCTGTACGCTGGCCAACGTATAGCCCAACGTACACCACCAAAACAAGCCCGAAACTACATCAAGATGAAGTTAAAAATGGCATCCGGACACCTTGGAGGATCAGCAGTGCTTAGGCATCAAGGAACAAGCACCAGTGTATAGAGTCAGACATCCAACATGACAGTTCATGAGTTGTATGTTGAGGTTGATGCTGAGTCTCTATGCTGAGGTTGATGCTGAGGTGTACGTTGAGTCTGTATGCTAAGGTTGATGCTGAGTCTATGCTAAGGTTGATGCTGAGGTGTACACTGAGTCTATATGTTAAGGTTGACGCCCAATCTCATACACTGAATGTTGTACGCGGATGCCAACACACGCCAGAGCATTTCAAGACACGCTGAAGCCGAAAACAGTAGGCCAGAGCATGGATCTAGAAGCCAGAGACATCATCCTTGTTGTCACATACAAATTCTTTTGTAAATCTTAAGTGTTTCGAGCCTTCCAAGCTAGTAACGTATCCTACACTCAGTCAATGCACCACTTGTCTCCTGATCCAAATTTTTCTCACCCCACAGCCACTCATCTCCTTCCAGATCCAAATCTAACACCTAAGATCTTATAAAAACCCCAATTTTTCACTAGATCTGGGTTGGAAATTTTTAGAAACAGACATAAAAATTTAATCTGGGACACTTAAGAGATCGGGGCATCAACCTTTGTATGCTAGGCATCAGACTTGGACACTGCATTTCCCTGCAACCCAAAACTTGCATCTTCCAACACCCGTCATCATCCACCGGGGCTAAACGTCCACCTTGTGATCAATCCACAACTGCATTCTGACCAGTGCACACTGTAATCATTTTTCAATACAAAATAGTTTACATTTTACCCAGATTTACTGTAGTTTTCTTTATTTTTCCAGTTTACGTTTACATTCCCGTTTACGTTATTGTGCCTAGTTACGTTACAGTTTACGTTTAATGTGCATTGTTTATGTATAACCCAACGCATTGCAAAGTGCGTACGTTGGGGAAGTCCTCGTTTGATCTGCGTGGGGACCATTCAAGGCACTTTCCCTTCGTTCATTCTAGCTTGTCCTCAAGCGAGGATAGGGTCTTCTGTATTTCTTCCGAGGATCTCCCAATATTTTTTTCATTCCAGCCTTGCACTGACGATTTCGGATAGTACAGGCAAGGGGTAAGAGCCTCATTTTGGAAGGGCAACTTGAAGCTACTCAAGTCACTTGTCAAAACTTGGAAATGGAAGTATCCTAATTAAGAGCCCAACTTGCCAATCCAGCCATCCTCAATCGCAAAATCACCAAAGATGAAGCTTTTCAACAACTTCAACTCAAACTTCGATAAGTCCTTGGAAGATATTCGAGCGTATCATTTAGCCAAGGACTTGGTGAAGGTTTTCCAGGAGAACGTTCAATTGACCATGGAGGTTCATCGCCTGAGCAATGTTGGTGTAGAAAATGAACACATGAAAAACTTTATCCACCAACAGCAGGAAGAACTAGCCAGGGTGAATGTTGATGTAAGAAGGTTGGCTGCTGAAAATCGAAATATATCAATGGAGGAGGTTTGAGTGTTGCAACAGAAATCTGCAATTGAAATCATTGCTTGGAAGAATCAGGCCCTAAAATTTGAAAACATAAAAAATCATTTTAGGGACCAAGTGGGATTACAGAAGGAAGTAAATGAAAAGCATATTCAAGTCGCAATAGCCAAAATGAGCCAAGCGCTCCAGCAGCTCCAAGAAGGAGGCGAGGTATGGCAACCTATCTTTGATGGGTTGAATGTCTACAATCAAGCTAAAATCCGTCTTAAAGAGTTGTAGATTGAAGAGATGACAGAATATATGGAGCTTGCCAATCTTCGATATGCAAACCTGGCTATGCTCATAGCCGGGAGATTGCGGTTAGAATTGGAAAAGTAAGTAGCCGCCTCGTATTCTCTATACAAGGGTGAGTTCCAGGCACATAAAGCAACAAAGTAGAAGCTGAAAATAGCAGATGCAGAACTCAAGGTTCTCCGCACACGATTTGAAGGACAACGTACAGTCATGGAGGACTTGGCTCATCGAATGAATGACTACCAGTAGCTGCAGGCATCAATCCGAGCATTCAACATTAAACGAAAGTAGTTCACAGCCTGGTTTATCAACTTGAAAGAACTCTTCCTGGCATTGCCATGCCCTTGGAAGGTTCCAGTTCCAGCACACATTGGAGAAGCTTCCTGGACAGTGAACGAGCCCAGAAGAAAAAAAGAAAAGATGAGGGCTCTCTTGGAGGCTTTTCGGCTACCTCCAGAAATTGTAGCTACTGCGAGGTAATCGTTATTCGTGCCACCACCAATGCATGGGCCAGAGGCTGGAGAAGGTCCGTCAAAACCACTGCCCCCAGGGACGGTATGATCTTCTCCAACAATTTTGTACATCATTGTACATGGTAGAGACTCTAGGATTGGCAAGGTATTCAATTTTGTCTCTGAACATCATCATTTTTTGTAACTTGTCCTTCTCTGTAACTTGGGCACCTGGTCAAATTAATGTTGTGTCATGTGTGTGTCAAGTCATGTGCATTGTAAATAAAAGTCCATACCTTCCAAATTGTAGAGTGACTTGAGGACACATTTTTACTTAGTCGTGGGGGTATGATAGAGTGTCATTAGTCGATGTGTCGACTAGGCTGCATATATGCTACAACATCGACATGGCCCCGTTGACGTAGCCTTCCATGCGTCAACGTGGCCCTATTTACGTATAGCCTATTTCCGCCTATAAATAAGAGGGTCTTCCACCTCATTTAGGTACCTTTCAATTAGTTGTAGCGAAGCTCTTGTAGTTTGTTCCTGCAGGAGATAGAATATTTTCCAAGTGCCCACAGTAGGTGTAAGAAAAGTGATCGGCTCTTTATTCGAGCATTGATGTATCTGAGCCCATTAGCATGAACGTCCATAAAGACAAACTCTTTAAGCATTTCTTGCAGCATTTGGACTTAGTAATTTATTGCATTCATTAGTTTAATATGTTTATGCTTTGATAGTTACTTAAGTTTATGTTATTAATAGTTTAATCGCTTTCACTCTCTTATAAGTTTGTAAGACCATAAGTACGACCATCTCGAACGTAAACCCAACACTTGGTAACCTAGTGATGCTTAACGTCTAGTAACCCAGTAGTGTTTAGGGGATGCTCAAAATGTGCCCAGAAGATGGAATCGGTTACTTATGCTAGGAGTAGTTAAGATTTAGATTAAGATAATCTTGAATTAATTAATACTCTAGCCTTACTTTCCAAGATAATTAGCTGCCAAAAGATAAGTAAAAAGCTATAAAAATCATTAGCCTTAATCTCACTTAACCATCACAAACAGAATATCACAAGTGAGATTAGGAAGACAATGACCATTCTAACCCAAGGTTTCACTGGTTAGGGTCTGGTGTATGTTAAGTGCTTATAGTCTACAAAATTCGACCGAGTCACATGTGAATGCATGTGATTCGTATGGTTGGGTGTAGGGGTACCTAGCCACTCGTCACTATTGAACAAAGAGGATGAAAGCCCACTCTCTAATCAATTCCATGATGAACTCTTCTTTGCTAGTGTAATAAATGAATAAGTATTTACTGAACCAAAATGATACGATGTTATCCTCACTTATTTTCTCACTTAGGAGATGCCACAAGACTTAGACTTTTGAAAGAAATGATAGTTACTTCATCAGGCCAAATGCTTCATGGAGATTAATGGACACCTTTACAAGGTGTGCATTGATGGCCTAGTTCATTGGTGTGTTCTTGATGTTGACCAACTGTACATTCTCCAAGATGCTCATGAGGGTTCTTATGGAGGCCACTATGTAGGGATATGCATGACCATTAAAATCCTAATGGTAAGGTACTATTGGCCAACACTTTTCATGGATGTCCACCAATTCATCCACTATTGTGAATATTATCAGTGAGATGATGGGATGGCCACTCAAATGGAGGGGCCTCAATAGTGGATTAAATCACTAGAACCCTTCAACATCTGAGACATAGACTTTATGGGTTCCATCACACCCATGTCAAATGGAAAGGCATGCATAATAGTCACTGTTGATTATTTTACAAAATGGGTAAAAGTAGCAACCATCACCAACTGTACATCTTCCACTGTTACATGGTTTGTACAACAAAATGTTGTAAATAGGTTTGGAGTGCCACTTGCACTAATAATAATGGTACTCATTTTTCAAGTGCTATCTTTCACAAGCTCATTCAACACTTGGGCGTTGGACATAAATTAAGAACACCCTACCATCCTCAAGCCAATGGTCAAGCAGAGGTTACGAAGAGGGAGATCATAAAAATCTTAACAAGAATAATTAGCAAATATAGGAGAGATTGTCGCACAAAACTTAATGATTCCCTTTAGGCATACCACTTAACATGGAAATTCCCTAGAGGCTACTCTCCCTATTAGCTGGTGTATAAAAAATTACGAACTCTTCCAAATCAACCCAAACTTCATATACTTTCAACAACTTATGATATAGATCTTGACCCCAACCTAGCACATAAAGAGAGATTGATCAACCTCAATGTGCTAGATGAAAATTTATTATTAGCCTTATCCTTGAATGAAGTGCATAAGGCATTCAAAAAAAATGTTGTGACCGTAGAATACGAAAGGTAAAATTTTAACCTAGAAACCAGGTCCTCTACTAGAATCCCATACATGTATCTCAATGAACTAAGTTCCAAATGTTGTGGGAAGGACCTTACATCATTTATGAAACCTTTCCTTCTAGGATCATGTTGATCTATAAACCTAAGAGCCCAAATAAGAAATAGCTAATCAACATGCACCAACTAAAACCATTCCATGAGCCCAAGCAAGCTAGTGCAAGCAATGCCTCCTTGGATGGACAACCTTGCTCCATCTTTTAGATTTCCTCATTTTAACTCAATCATGGGGGAGATGATCATTCATGTTAATCATTAAAATGGCTCTTCAGTTTTTCCACTTTTTTTTTTACACTTTTTTATTTTACACTTTCTTTGTTTTTATATCTTTTTGTTTTACACTTTGTTATTTTTCCAAATTTTTGTTTTACAACATCATTAGTGTGTTTTATTTTTCTTGAATATTTTACAATTTATTTTTTATTTTCCTTTATTTTGGTGTGAATTTTCCTTATTTTCTAATAAAATTACTTTGTTGCCAACAAGACATAATGATGCTGTAGCTATTTACTAATGGTGGTTTGTACCTAATGTTTTTGATTACTAAATTTTTGGTTCGTATTTTTGAATTTTGATGACTGATGACTAAGATAATTTTTTTTTCATGAAATAGGTAGTAAGTCCATGCCATCCACCTATCAACCAACTTTATGGTCTTCTTGGTTTTGGAAGTATGAGGTCCCTTTTTCATTAATAAAACTTTAACAAATTTGTGACCTTGGTAGTTTCCAAACTTGAAAAAGATTCCAAGGTTTGAAAAGGGTACGACTTCAAGTGGATTCAATATTCTTTATGCCTCTCTACTTGCTTAAGTACATGTGTGTTTTCATGGATTCCTTATCGTTCCATGTCGACCAATAACAAGAAGTTGAATAAGTCTGTGCATGGTGTGATTCCCATCCAAAAATCCATAAAAACATAAAATTCAAAGAAAAAATAAAATAACAAACATGATGAAAATTCAAATCACATCGCTTAGACAAAATAACAAGCTCCAACCACTGGTTATGCGACTAGAAAGACATGTTACCCATGCCTAAAGTTCCCCTCTAACTAAGACCCTTTATCACTTTCTGCTTCTCTTTTGTTCTTAAATAAGGAATGGTGGTTGTTTGTGGGAGCATTCTTGTGTCTCGAGGGGATGGACTGGTGATGCAAAGTCACTAAAAGTGGTTGGTTTTGATCTAGAATAAGGATGGACTTTATCAGGTTATTTAACCATAAAATTCATAAGGGACTTCATGTGACCATGATTGGAAAATCCATTCCACTTTTTATCTCATCCATGAATGATTCCCATAACTTACCTCACTGCTAGTTTTCATGTTTTTGTTTAATGTCTTAGTTTGATGTGTTAAAATTCTTGGATAGATTCTTCCAGATTTGATCCTTAACTTTTCATAACCATTAATCAACTGTGGGATTCACAAACTTCTTAATTGAGGTTATGCAAAGGAAAAAGAGGACATGTGCCTACTATGGGGAGGATCCACTTGCATGTCTCTTAGTTGGAGTAGTTAAGTCCCTTATCTCTAGACATTTTTGCAATCAAATCTTTTGCATTCCCCATTGGTTACATTCAACTGTGTGCTCCTTAAGGCATTTCTCCAATCATTCTCCATCTTTTGTGAAATATCAAGCTCTCTTCATGTATCTCATTGTGTTCTTAGATTGGGCTTTCATTTGATTTGAATTTCACTTAAAAAATCCTTATATTTTCTAAATTTTGACTTGGTCAATGGTGATCAATAGTCGCGTTGACAACCCCAAGAGATAAGGTATTCCAAATGTTTCAAAGTTACATAATAAGTGCTAATCCTTGGTGATGTTGTGATTACGGATGACACCTAGACCAAAACACCTGTAGGAAGGAGGACCATCTCAACTAAGGGACAAAAGACCTAGAGCTAGAAGAGAGCAACAAGAACAAGCCTAAGAATAGGCAACAGAAACTCATGCTATGAGACCTCTTTGGGAGGAGCCTGAAGTGGAATCTGTCCAATAGATTCTTGAGGAAGTGGTTGTAACTAAACAAACCCATAAAGATGAGGTGCTAGAATTGGTGCTAAGACTTGAGCTCACATTGACTCAAGCCTATCTTGATTAGATCAAGCCTCATAATATCCAACATTTAGTTTTTTAAGAATTGAACTTTGGACCATTCCTAGAACATGGTCCAGTAGAAGTTAAGACATAGTTACAAAGCTTGCCCATGTGGCCAATCATCACTTCTAGTAGAAAATGGTACATGGGAAAGACATTTCTTCTAAAATAGTAAGTGGGCAGGAGCCATAATGAAGATCAAGGGTATTTAGATGTCCTTCTCGGTGGAGGCAATTGCGTAGGCCCTTGGGTTTCCTGATATTGGAACAAATTTGATAGAGATCTTCACACAAGCAAAATCATAGGTAAAGAAGGAGTAGACCCAACGATGTTATGAAGTGGACTGTAAGGAGTATGGCACACTTACCTTGATAGAGTGCATATATTTCAAGATAGTGGCCTATCACCTCAATCCAATAGTGAGGCCCAATAAGGTGACTACTTTCTCTTCCTATGCATGTGTCGCTTTGAGTGGGAAATTCCCTGTGAACCTTCTACAACTAATCTATCTAGAGATTGAGAAGAAATTTAAGGAAAATTAATGTGGAAGGAAGGCCTTGCACTTTTCCTAGCTCATTAAAAAACTATGTAAAAGGGAAGGAATAGTGCGTTATGACCATGATACAATTAGGCATGCCCCTTCTACCTCTTTAAAAAAAATGATGAAAGACAAGACCCCTGCCACAGCCAAGGAAGAGGAGTAACAACCACCACCACATCCACTGCCCATTCACGAAATAATGTTGGAGTCCTACGTTGCCCTTCAACAAATGCACATGATCTAAGAGCAACTCTTGTATGAGTAGGAGCAACAAGTAGGAATGAGTGGTGGCAATCCATCTATGTATCGCCTAGTGATAAGTCACCTTAATGAAGTGACTCAAACCATCAACTAGATGGAGGGAGGTGGACTAATTTTCTCAACCCAAAGATTGCATTCGCTTGCAAGATTGAATCTTAGCACTCGAGAGGTAACGGTCTCTTTCTCACAATAGTAGAAATTCCTAGAAATCTTTGAGAATGCTACTACTTTCTTAATGTGTTTGGAGGAGGGTGAGGAAGCAACTATCTTAGTGATGCAACATCATGGGTAGGAGACAATAGCAGAGGTGGTTGTTGATAGAATTGCTAAGGCATTGAATGCACCTACGAAATTTGTACCAGATGTTTTTGTACTTAGAGATGTACAAACATCTATAGGTATATTTAGTGAAAGATTGAGTGTAGCTAAGCATGAGGAGTTGCTAGATCGGCTAGTGGGAACTAGGCAACTAATTTTGGATGCCTTTGACATTCCAAATACAATCACTACAACTCAATCAAAGCTATTGAAAGCAAGGGGTAAATACATTTCCATGGAATGACAACTCAAAATAGCTTGTGCTCAAAACCAATGCCTAGCTATGGAAGTTGCTGAATTAAGAGCCTGCCTTGTTGATCTTGCATTTCTAAGCCCTGCATTGACCTATGATAAAGCTTTTCAATAGCTTTAGGACAAGCTCAAGAAGGTAGAGGATGCGAAAGAGATGATGATCTTTGATTAGTCCTTGGTTGATGTCACCATGCATAATATCTAAAAATCCTTAGACCAGACTTGCTAAGAGAATGTAACTTTGATGATAAAAAAATCATCACCTATAGAATGTTGATATGAAAAAGTAGCAAATGCAAGATTTCATCCATCAACAACAAGAGTTGCTAGCCAAAGTGAACAATGAACTAAGGAGATTAGTAGCCAAAAACAAAAATCTCTCCTTAGAGGAAGTTTGAGCCCTTCACTAGAAATCTATAATAGAGGTAGCCATCTAGAAAAATAAGGCTCTCAAGTTTGAGAGAGTTAAAAATTGCTATGGAGATCAGGTTAGTGTACAAAAAGAAATCAATGAGAAACATATTCAGATGGAAAAATGAAAGTCAATATGACCCTCTAGTAGCTCAAGGAATGAGGTGATGTTTGGCATCCTATCTTTGATGGTCTTAATGACTACAACAAGGTGAAGATTTGCATGAAGGAGTTGCAAATTGAGGAGATGACAGAGTACATGGAGCTAGCCAATATCCATGATGTAAATCTTACAATGTTGACTACTAGACAATCATAGTTTGAATTGGAGAAATAGGTGGTCAGTTCATTCTTGTTGTATGAAGCTGAGTTCAAGCATCATAAAGACACCAAGCAAAAGCTTGAGGTGGCAAATATAGAACTTGATATTCTTAGGAAATGCTTCACCAATCAACAGTCTATAGATGAGAACCTAGGTAATAGAATGAGTGACTACTAGGAGTTATAGAATGTAGTAAAGGCATTCAATGTTGAAAGCAAACTTTTCATTGCCTAGTTCGTTAATGTGAAGGAGTTGTTCCTAGAAATGCCTTGTCCTTGGGATGTTCCCACACCAACCCACATTTGTGATGTGATGTGAACCATGAAAAATCCTAGGAGTAAGGAGGAAAAGATGAAGGAACTTTTGGACACCTTTCATCTTCCACCAAAAGTTGCAATTGCCATAGGACAACCACAACCACCTTAACCACTACATGCATCTAAAGTAGAAGGTCCTTTTAGGAACCTCCACCGCCTAGGATTGTTTGAACTTCTTCCTCATCTTTGTGTCATCAAAGGAATTGTGTTTGTCATTTTTGTCCTAGTGTTCAATTTTTTTGTCTTGAATACAAATTTTTTGTAATGATTGTAAATCCATAGACTTGGGCACTTAGTGTTTCTTTATGTTTGTGAATGTCATTAGTTAGTTAACAATTCCATACCTTCCCAAAATTTTGTAAGAAACTTGTTTTTCTTTTTGTTCACTCAAGGACAAGCTTTCATTTAGTTGTGGAGGTATGATAAGTTTCATTTTCTTGGGTTTCATCAATGAGACCTCATCAATGTGGCCCCGTCGATGTGACCCCATTGACATGACCACATCGACATGGGATCTGATGTGTTGACATGGCCTCGTCAAAGCAATGTCTATTTTTGCCTATAAATATGCACTCACCTGTCATGTTTATGACATCTTTGGTAATAGTTGTAGAGGAGATTTTTCAGTTTTCTTACTTAAAAGTGAGAATATTTTTCTAGGTGCCTACAGTAGGAGTAAAAGAGTGTACAAATCTATATTTGAGCACTATTGTACTTGAGCATGACCATGTGTGTGGCAATAAAGATGAGCTTTCTAATAAACCTTATAGCACTTTGAAATAGATTAATTTTTTATCTTATGCATTTAATGTTTTATGCAATTTCCTTTAATGCTTTAAGTAATTAAGTAATCAATTAAGCTACATTAAATAGTGATTAATTAAGCACCTAAGTATGACCACTTTAAGCATATGCTTGGCACTTGGTAATCCCAATAACGCCTAATGTTTGGTAACCCAATAGCGTTAAACTTGTTCAAGATGTGTACGACAAGTTGAAATAGATGCTTATGTTAGGATTAGTTAGGTGTAGCTAGTTAGATTAAATTAGAAATTTAATTATTTTATTTTATTCATTATTCTTTACCCTTAGGTGGCTTAAAGTATAAACATAAAAATGATAAAAATCATATGCCTTAGTTGCACTGAGCCATACTTTTGCATTTCACAAGTGTAATTGGAAGACAATGATTGGAATAGTTAGTTTCACTTCCTAGAGACTAGTGTACTTAGAAGGCTATAAGTCCATAGAATTCGACTAGATTGTGCATGAATGCTTAGTGATTTGTATGGTTGGACGTAGAGTCTACTCGTTGCTCATCATTACCCATTGGTCCTACCATTTCCAAGGTAGCTAATACAAATGAGTAAATATAATGTAGATGGAGAAGTTTTCATTTGTGAACAAATGAATTTATGATAGATCATGTATGATATAACATTTAGGTTGTGAGTTCACTTTCTCGATGCTTCTTAAGTTCAGTTTTTCCTTTCAAAGTCTAATTTTTTATCTATGTTTCTCCAAAATTTATTTTTCCATTCATTCTATTTTCTTTATCAAAGTTCGGTTTTTACTTTCAAAGTTTGATGAATCATGCTATATTACTCTAAAATCTAATTTTTCTTTCATTTTATGTTTTTGAAAGTTTGATTTTTTATTCATTTATATTTTTTAGATTCTTCAAAGTTTGTTAATTTTTCAAATTTTCAAATTTTTTTTCATTCATTATATATTTTTTAAAATAAGAAAATTTTTTACTATATTACTCCCATTTTTGTCTTTCTTTACTTTTACATTCTTTAAAGTTTATGCTTTTATTATAAGTTGCTCCAAAATCTAAATTTTTCCTTGTTTAATATTAAAATCTCAGCTTTGATTAATGATAGTGGAATAATGAATAAAAAGCAATTGTTTACTTAATACTAGAGGTTTTCTTATGTTTTATAATTCATACGTCATACCATGGACTACTTTTGTTATTTTATACATTGTATGTGTAACCATTTACGTGTTATGGAAAGTTTTAATGTAACTATTTACACATTATGGAAAGTTTCAATATAACGTGTTTACACATTATGGAAAGTTTCTATGTAACCGATTACATGCTATAGAAAACAAATGATTTCAAATTTGAAACCAACTAAATTTGTTGTAATGGTTTTCACAAGAATAGTCTCATCTTTCCCATTTAAACCAAGAGTTAATTCTTGGTACTTGATTTTCTAGCATATAAAATGTTCTTGATAGGAGAACAAATAGGCACCATAAAATATCAAACTCACAACAGTGTTACAATTTTGCTCCATATCACAAATACTTACAGTTTGCATACACTATCGTTGTTGATTATTAGTGTGATAGAAGAATCCAAGACACTCTTAAAAACACATTCACGTAGTCCAAACGAGAACATCAATGGCTAGAGGTCAGTTTTCAATTTATTTTTGCATTTTGGTGTTTTTGTGCAATTTGATTAAATGCACATTTGATTAATGTTTTATGGCAAAACTTTTTACATTTGGTATCAGAGGGAGGTTAGGTCTCTGTCTTGATGCTTAAAACTTGTTTGAATGAGGTTTATGTTAACAAAGCTTTCAACTATGGTTTAAATCCATAGATTTTATTTTTCAATGATTATTTGTGAAAAATAATGTTAGAAATCATTAGGAAATTGAATTTTTAACAATTATATGATTTAAAACATCAAAAATGGTGCTAGCTGTATGTTTAAGAAAGCTTTCAAATGACATCATTTTTATGCTAGCTAGACAACACGTTGTTTTGATGTTATGAAATGTGTAGTTCTTTGTCAAAATGACACGTCATTTTTTGAAGCCAATTTTTGACATTTTATCAAAAAAATATTAAAATTCCAAAAATTCATTTTTTAATAATTTTGCATATTTTGATTTGTAATCATGCAAAATAATTTTTTCTGGAATTTTGTGAAATTCAAGATTTTATCATTTAGATCAAATAAAATTTTGAAAATTAATTTATGCTAGAATTTATTTAATTCTTGCAAATTAAGTTGTTTTAGCATTTCTAAAATATTTTTGATAATTAAAATTACCAAAATTTTTATGGATTTTAAAATTTTGGTAATTCATTTAGAAATGCATAAAGTTGCCTATTGATTAATATTTCTAAAATAAAATTATGTTTATTTTAACACTATATTTCTTAAGGAATGTTAGAGTTTGGTGATTTATTTTAGAAGTAATTAATTCTATGCTTAATTTATTTTTGTATATATCTATAAAGTGACATATTGATATATGCATTAGGAAAAATAATTCTTCTAGGCAAAAATAAATGACTAGTGATCTATATAATTTTGTATAATTAAAGAGTAGCCACAACATCTTTAATTATGCAAAATGATATATTAAGAGTTTTTGGATCACATATCGTAAATAAACATTTAATTGTGATTAATCATATGTAATATAATAAATGTTATCCCACAGGAATTTTTATTATATTTAATATGCTTAATTAAGATAATGTAACAAATTATTTTTCTTAATTTACACATAGGGATTAAGAAAAGGGATATAATTTAGTAGTTTTATCATAAGGATACATAAATATTTTTGAATTAAAAATTTAGCCCCTAGGAAATTTTTATGTCATTTGATTCATATTTTATGCATGATTTACATTGGTAAACATGTCATATAGTATTTTAAAAGAAAATTTTGTGACATAAGCATGTTTTAATTTATATAATAATAGAACTTATGAATTACCCTAATTTTAAATGCAACATTCTTGAATTAAAGGGTGATAATTATAAGGTGTGGAAGGAGAGAATTCTCTTTCATTTAGGTTAGATGGACATTGACTATGTTATCCATAGGGATGAATCACTTGTCATTATGGAAACTAGCCAATCGCATGATGTTGGTCATTATGAAAAATGGGAGCGATCTAATCGCCTCTGTGTCATGTTCATAAAGACCAAGATCTTGGCTGGTATGTGTGGTTCATTGGAATAGTGTGATAATGTGCAAGATTTGATGAAGGTAATTGATAAACAATTGAGTCATCAAACAAAGCTTTGGCTAGAACCTTAATAATGAAATTCTCATCCATGAAGCTCATCAGAATTCATGGTGTGCATGAGCACATCATGCAAATGAGGGATATGGTGGCTTAACTAAAAACATTTGAGGTTGAGATGTCAGAGTCTTTCCTTATGCACTACATCTTGAACATGCTCTCATAGTAGTACAAACCCTTTAAGATTTCCTATAACACACATAGGAAAAAATGGTCAATCAATGAACTAATGACCATGTGTGTACAAGAAGAGGGTAGACTTGTTATGGAAGTGGAAGAGAGTGTGCATCTGGCTACACAAGAAAAGAATAAGAAGCAAGCCAGGAATAAGGGGCAGGGCGAATTACCTGCATAAGTTAATATTGAGAAGAAATCTAAATGCTTTTTCTACAAGAAGAAAGGGCATGTAAAGAAGGATTGTCCTAAATATTAGAAATGGCTTCAGAAGAAAGGTACTCAATTCTCACTTATTCTTTTTTTTAGTCTAATATGGTTGATGTTGGTAATAACACATGGTGGATTGACTTCAATTCTACAATCCATGTTACTAATTCCTTAGGGGGGTGCAAAACCTAAGGAAGCCAATGGGAAGTGAATGGTGCATCTATTTAAGCAACAAGATGTGCTCACATGTGGAGGTAGTTGGAACATGGAAATTAGTTTTAAGTAGTAGTTTTGTTTTAGAGTTGGAAAAGACATTTTATATTTCAATTTTTTCGAATAATTTAATTTCTATTTCAAGGCTTGTATCATTAGGATTTTCCTTAAAGTTTTTANGAATAATTTAATTTCTATTTCAAGGCTTGTATCATTAGGATTTTCCTTAAAGTTTTTAGACACTATATTTAGTTTATATTATAAATCTCAACTTATTTGAAATGGTACATTGATAGATGATCTTTTCAAAATTTGTTGACAAAATGAAGCTTCTTATTCTTCTATGCATGTTCATGATAGTGTTGGAATTAAGAGATGTGTTATGAATGAAGAATCCTCTATGTTGTGGCATTGTAGATTAGGACATATCTCTATTGAGAGAATAAAGATATTAGTAAATGATGGAGTACTTAGTACTCTATATTTTACTGACTTTGACACTTATGTGGACTACATAAAGCGAAAGCAAACCAACATGTCAAAGAAAGGTGCCAAGAGGAGTTCAAATATATTAGAGATCATATATATATATATTTGTAGTTTAGATATGGATGCATATGGTCAAAGGTATTTTATTAGTTTTATTGATGATTACTCATGATATATGTATCACTACTTGCTTCATAATAAGAATGAAGCTTTACATGCCTTTAAGGTGTTTAAGGCTGAAGTAGAGAAAAAATGTAGTAAGCAAATAAAGATAGTTAGGTTTGATAGAGGTGGTGAATACTATGGTAGATACACTGATGATGGACAAGTGTCTGGTCCATTTTCTAAGTTTCTTCAAGACCATGGGATTGTTGCCTAGTACACTATGCTTGGTTCTCTAGACTAGAAGAGTATGGCAAAGAGAAGAAACCAAACATTGTTGGACATGGTGCAATGTATGCATGCTTAGCAACTCCAAGCTTCCTAAGTCCTTATGGACTAAAGCTCTCAAGATGGCTGTGTGTATATTTGAAGAGCTGCGATATTGGGTATGGGATATTGGGGCCTTCCAAGCGATATCGGGGCCTGTCTTGTCGCCTATAAATAAGAGTGGGCGCACTTGGTCCTTGGCATTCGACTAGATTGTGTGTGGATGCTCGTATTCATATGGTTGAGCGTAGGTGATGAGTGGTGAGGTATTCCTACATTTTCACTGTTCTTTATATACGGCTAAAACTTTTACATTTCATAATATCTTATTCAATGTTGAAAGTTCTTTAGTTTGAGAGATTTTTTAAATATGTTTGAAGGGCCACGGTTCACTTATGTGCATGAGAATTCAATTTGTTATTTATCATTGTGGCTTTATTCTTGATGACTTAATTAGCATGGTGACTTTCACTACTAATTAAGTACTCTCAAGAAGAGAATTGTATTTCACTTAATTTTTTTAAAATAGTGGTTATTTAATGTAAAAAATTATTATTATAATTTTAAATAAATACTATAAGGTAATTTTATTAAAATGCCAAGGTTATATGTCATGGAAAAATAAAAATTAAAAAATCTAAAATGGATTTTGTTATTCAATTTCATAGAATAATAATTAGGCTTGTTATTTTACATATGGTTGGGCATTAAAAAAAGGTATAAACAACTCACTTTGGGAGAAATGTGAATGGTTAAATGGACTTGAATATTATAGTAAAATATTTTGCACATTACATAGTGACCATAACTTGGAGTGATGGTATGGTGCTTGTTTCTCAAGTCGTAAGAATTGGATTAGAGCCTTGACATAACCACTTAGAAGAGGTTAGGCTTTTGCTTCTCTACCACCCTCTTAGGATCCCACCTTGGTGGGATAAGCATCAAGCCTCTAAGTGTTGATCCTTTATATTTTGTACATTACATAAAGTGACTTCTATTTCAAATATGATACACAAATAGTATCTTAGATAATTTAGTTTGCACATATTCAAAAACCATTAAATGGTTTGGTTTGGACATATTCAAAGAAGATCACCTAATGAGCTTATTAGATAAGAAAGTTTCAAAGAATATCAAATAATGAGCCTACCTAAGAAAGAAACTTTCATATCATAATTCTAGTAAAATCACCAAAACATATCATAAACTTTAAAAAATATAAGATATGAGAAAGCCACCAAAAGAAAACTGGAAGTTGGAAATTTTTATTATGCTGAGAAATTTAAAGAATGTGTTGGATGGTTACAAAGCCTTAACATATTTCAAACAAAAAATATGCAACCTATAGATGATACTTGAAATACATAGTTCTACTACCAAGGATAAAGACAATATGATTAGAAAAATTGATAAATGTTAGAAAAATATGATTAAGACACCATGGTCAAATTGCATATATGTTGGTGGTATGTTATGCAATAAAATGATTCAAATGAAAAATTTGAAAAAATAATGATTATACCTACTATCTTATATAGTGTTTGATGTTAGGCTATAAAAAATAACATTAGTAACAAAATGCAAATGTCAATACTAAATGCTACAAGGCAAGACAAATGTCTTGGTTAAATATTACACTATATATGAATAGCATCTATAACAAATAAACTACAAGAATGGCATTTGTGGTGATTTGGTCATATTGAAAGAAAATTATATAATGAATTTCTCAAAAAAAAAGTTACTTTACATACCAAAAATATGTTGAAATAAATACCAAAAACATAAATTATGAATCATTTAATTGGCTACGTCAATGAGCATGTGTCGATGTAGCCCCATCGACATAGCCCTGTCGACATAGATGCGTTGACACAGTGACTAGTCTTGTCTATATAAATGCACACACCCATCACATTTATGGAAAAATAAGTTAGTAGCCTAGCTAAGGTCTTGTAATTTTCCTAGTCTAGAGTTGGAATATTTTTCAAAGTGCCCATAGTAGGACTTCAAGGATTGTACGAATCCTTATTCAAGCATCAATGTGCCTAGACACTTTGATGTAATGGTAATAAAGATGAGATTCTTGGAACTCCTTGTAGCATTTAAGAATAGGTTAATGTTTCTTTTCATGCACTTTATTATTCATGCACTTGGCATTCATGTTTTAGTTGATTAACAAACTTCATAACAATACACAAGTACAACCACTTCTAACATACTGCTTAACACTTGGTAGTCCTAGTATTTTCTATGTAGTACTCCCAACAATAGACACTTAGTAACCTAATAGTACAGGAGAAAGTTCAAGATGGAAATAGAAAGTGGATCCAAATGCTTAGATTAAGCTAGTTAGATTAAGGAATTAGATAGTTAAATAATTAATTTTCAATTAATTATCTTTGTTTCATACTTAGATTAAATAAAATAAAAAATAAAATATAAATATAAATCATGTGTCTTGGATTACACTTAATCATACAAAATGAGCTTACATGAGTGAAGCCAAGAAGACAATAATCATAAATTTCATAGCACTATCTTTGTTTATTGGTACACTTAGGGGCTAAGTCCATAGAATTTGATCGAATCATTGGTGAACACTTATGATTTGTATGGTTAAGTGAAGGGACTACTTGCTACTCATCATTGGCGTTGTTTCCAAGGCCTTAGTCTAGCTAAGTACACTACATAGGAAATATAGCAAAATTTTGTAAAGATGTTGTGAATAATAACTAATGCCAAATCATTAAGAATATAATAATAAACACACACTATTATTTTAACATAGACTAATATGGCTTCTTATCCTAGGGAAGAATTTGCACCACCACACATAAGAGAATCCAATTAAAGATAGGAAAGCTCAAAAATGCAAGTGCCCCAATAGTTCCAAGTTTTTTACACCCATCTAGATCCTTACACTCTGAATTTCACCTTTATCCTACATTAGGACGAGTAGCTATGATGGAGGAACATAAAGGGCAACATCATGTTGCCTCTGGACTGATCTATTCTTGTAATGTTACTAAATAATTTAATCAAATTCAACACCACTAGACTTAATGTGGAGTACAAAGTTTAAGATCACCTTTATCGAGATTATCATCCCCCTAAGGCCAAACAAAAGAAAGATCGATAGATGAAAGCTTGATATGAGGCTTCAAAGGGCAAAAGGTTTCCTACCCACTTGTTCATGCAAACACACAAAGAAGGTAAGAAATTCTTTTTAAATGAGTCCCAATACACTAATTCTCCCCCTTTCTTTGATGAGGAGACCCTTAACCAAAGGTTACAGTCAATCGTTGACAACCTTAGTGGAGGAAAGAACAACTCTAAGGATTAAGAGGCCTCGAAAGACAATAACCAAAGTCATTCATTTAGAGGTAGGAACAATGACAAGCACTGAGAGAAAGATAAACATGGTGATCGAGGTAGGAACCAAAGAAGAGGGGGTAGTAGGCATCATTCTAGTGTTGATTCTCCTTCCTCTTCATCTTCATCATCATCCTCATCACCTTCTTTCTCTAAATTTAATAGGAGAAGTAGAGGCTGAGATTGTAGAAAGAGCAGCAAAGATCGTAATGGAGATGAACAATGGGATAGGAATGATCATAGATCTCATCAGGAAAATAGAGAATAAGGGCATGAACAATAAGGGAAAAAGCATTATAGCAGGACTCATTGTATGCATCATGGTCATGACAAGGGCCACTAAGACCACTATGACTACGATGAGCCTCTACTTGCTACAAGAAACATGCTGAATATTCTAGAGGCTATTGGAATTCCTACCAAGCACTTAAAGGATATAATTCAAGCCCAAAAAATAATTTGCAAGCCTTCCATGATGCTTGTGCATTGAAAAATGTGGAAAACAAATGGCAAAAGTTGAAACTGTTCCCGAGTGCACTCATAAAAGAAGTAGAAAGCTAGTGCTAGTTCTTGGAACTAGAATCTATTTGTTGATGGAGTATGATGTTAGAGTTATTTAATGACAAATAAATGTACTCTTGAGTGTCCAATCTATGGGGGCAAATCCAAGGCTAGAAACAAGGTAGTCGTGAGTCCTTGGATGTGATCCTAGGCAGGTACTACTGCTTATTGCATCGATACCTAGGACATGAATACTTCTAATGGGATCAACTGTGCCATATCATCTATGGGCTCAAAATTAAAACATGGAGAACCCTTGGGGTCTATGCCCAAGGGAGTCTATGCCCAAGGGAGAATTTATAAGATAAGGACCCATCAGATCCAAAGGGTTATAGAACAGGTGGCCAAAGAGGAATAAGAGATTATCTAGAAGAGTACATCAAAGATCCCTTCATTCGTAAGAGGGAGGTCTATTTTTGTAAGAATGAGGAGGAAGCACCACTTGATGAAGTGGTGTAGAGGAAAACCTTCCTGATACAAAAATTTGTTACTAAAATATTGACTAAGATAGAAAAGATGTGGAACTCCTTGGATGAGAAGTTCCAAACTACTTTGAAGATTGTATAGGAACATTGAGATCAAGGAGGTAGTGGTCATGAACAAAGAAAGAAAAAGGATGTTGAACAAGGATATTAAAAGGATAAGGATAAAGTTATCGTAGTAGAGGAGGTTATAGATTCAAAAAGTGATGATGATAGTTATGACATTTTTCAATACAAATTTCTTAAAGGATGTTGTCATGTGTTGTCACACCTAGAAGAATTTGGGATGTATGCTTTTAATCATAGATTGGTAGAATGATAAGCACCTAGGAGGTATTCTTATCCACAAGGAAACTATTGATAGCAATTCCACCAACAAGCATACTACTCAATTGTAGTGTCACCTCAACCTCAAGAGTAGTACCAACAATGGTAGCATCCATAGTTGTGTGAGGGATGCCACCTCCAAGGTAGCATTACCCTTATCACCAACCTAATTCCTATGGTTACTACATTTAGTAATCAGTCTCTCCACATGACTCTTCTAGTCATGCTTCCTTCCCATACCACTATTACCCTTCGAAGTACTACAGAGTGCCTCCTTCAAGAGAGAAGTCTCCATTTTTTTATACTCCTCAAGATCCATCCACTCCTACACCATCTCCAACAATACCTCTACCACCAACTCCATCCATGCAAGGTAAAATACTTGCTCGACCATAGCAAAGAAATGTCATGAGGGTAGTAAACTTACAATTAGCTCCTTAGCCGAGTGGTTCTAAACCCAAGCCTTGCAAAAGGTTGTTCTTTAAAACCAATAGTCCCACAAAGCCCTCTTAGCTATGGTTTCCAGCCTTACTCCTTCATCCTCTAAAATCCCTAAAATCCCTATCAAGAAACCTTCAAACAAAGTACTTCTTAGTTGCACATTGTCACGTTGATCCATGTAATCATAGATTGGATCAAGGTCAACCATCTTCCTAGGAAAAGATCTAATCCTTGAAGTCTTGTTATTTACTTGTGAATGACCAAAAATAAACCATGTAAGGATCTTTTGGATTTAGGTTCTAGAGTTAATTTAATTTCACAAGAGATGTACAAAGCTTGGAACCTACCTTCCTTAAAAAAACAACATCAAATTAGAGTTGGGAAACCAATCCATAACTATGCCTTTGGGATTAGTAGAGGACATCATGATCACCATTTGTGGGTGTTCCTATCTTGCCAATTTTCTAGTTATCCATGTGGAGAACTACAAAGGGGACTTTCCTATCATTATGGAAAGAGCATGGTTGAGAACCATTGATGCAAGGTTGGGGATCAGAAATCTTTTCTTAGAGATTTTCAAGGAAAATGAATATGGAAAAATCAAGAAGAAGAGAGTTTCATCCATCGCGTATAGTAACATGGGATGCCATTGTGTGCAGAGAGTATGGACCATCAAAGGCACATGACTTCAAGCATGCAATTAGTGTGCAAAGACTACAGAAATTCAAAGGTGCCTATACACAATAGCCACCAAACAAGAGGGTACCTAGTAGTTGATAACATATAATGAGGCCAGATCAACAATGTTCCTGGAACTATCTAAGAGCCTCACTAGCTGCTATGTTAAAAGCATGAACAAATTGGAGTAACTCCAACACCAACTCTCTGATGCACAAAGTGAGATAGATTGGGGAGAGTTGGAGATCCCTAAGACTTTCAACCAAGAAGGCCTTAAGTTAAATACTATATTGGTAAGAATGGAATATGCATTTTGAACAATGACAAGTTAGTAATTATCAATGCCACACTTACTTTAGAGTAGAAAAAGAAATTGTTGGAAGTTATGAATAGATGGTCAATAGCCTTTTCTTGGTCATATCATGAGCTCACAAGGATTGATCCTTAGATATGCTAGCATAGAAACGATATAGACTTCTCTATCAAACTAAATATGTAGCCACAAAGATGCTTGAATCCAAAACTTAAGCAAATTGTCGAGGAGATTTAAAAACTCCTCAAGGTAGGGTTTATTTACCTAGTTGTAGATAGTGGGTGGGTTATCCCACTTGTTATTGTGACAAAGAAAGAAGAAAAGTGGAGAGTCTATATAGACTTTTAGTCATTGAACAACCTACAAAGACCATTTCTCATTATCATTTGTGGACTAGGTGTTGGACACCATTTCGGGGCATTGTTACTACAACTTTTTAGATAGTTATAATCGCTCTAATTAAATCCATATTACACTGGAGGACCAGGACAAAATCACATTTACAAATCCTTGGGGGATCTTTACATACAAAAAGATGCCCTTTGGCTTATGCAAAGCTCCTACCACATTCCAACAGTTGGGCCTAAGAATTTTCCAACAATAGATCAGTAGTGAGATAGAAGTCTTTATGAATGACTTCTCTACCTATACCTTTGAGCAAGCCTTGGACCATCCTTAGCAAGTGCTTAAAAGGTGTGTGAAGACTAACCTATACCTCAATTGGAAAAAGAGCCACCTGATGGTCCAAGAGGGCATTGTCTTGGGGCATTGAATTTCAAACAAAGGGATCAAGGTAGATCCATAGAAAGTAAGGATTATCCAAGGAATAGCTAGACAGATAGAAACAATGAAAGTTGTGAGGTCATTCTTTGGCCACACTAGTTACTATAGGTGCTTCATTGAAAAATTCTCAAAGATTATCAAACTATTGGTGAAACATTCAAAGAAAGATGCACAATCTATCTAGACCAAGGAATGCAAGCATGCATTCCCACAATTAAAGTAGAAACTCATAGAAACTCCAATTCTATGAATACCAAACTAATCCAAACCACTCCACACATTATGCTAGATGCATCAAATTATGCCTTGGAATTCATGCTTACAGAGTTGAATAATCAAGAATATCTATACTATATCCATTGTGTAAGTAGGAGCATTGTGGATGCACAACTGAACTACACCACCACTAAAAAGGAACGTATGGTAGTGGTGTAAGTCTTAGAGAAATCCAAGCACTGTGTGCTTGGATACTAATTTTTTGTTCACACCAATCATAGTGCCATCCAATTTCTAATGAACAAACTAATGGTAAGCCCCTATGTCATATAGTGGTTGGTAATCCTTTAGGAGTTTAAGTTAATAATGATTAATAGAAAGGAGACCTAGAATGTGGTTACTAGCCACTTATCTTGGTTACAATGGGATAACGAAGAGGACAAAGAACCGCTATCTAATCAATTTCCTAATGAGCTCCTCTTTGTTGGTGTTGTTAATGATTGAGATCCTAAAGAAACAAACTGGTATGATCACATCCTCTCTTATCTACTCACATAGGAGATGTTATAGGAGTGGGCCAATAAAAAGGAACAATAGTTTCTTCATTAGGCCAAGCACTTCATGGAAATCAAAGGCAACCTCTATATGAGTTGCACATATGGCTTATTTTAATGGTGTATTCCCAATGCAAAAGTACTTCTAGTCCTTCAAGATGCACATGAATTTCCTTGTAGGGGCCACTATGCTAGGAGGAGAACTATTAAGATCCTCATGGTAGGATATTATTAGCCTAAAATCTTTAGGGATGCCCCTCACTTCTTCCATTCCTGTGATAGGTGCCAATGTGATGGAGGGATGATCATGCATATGGAAGAAACTCAATAGCAGATCTAGTGACTGGAGACTTTTGATCTTTGGAGGATTAACTTCATGTGGCCTATCAAACCCATGTCAAATAGAAAGGTATACATCATCGTGGTGGTTGAATGTTGCACCAAGTGAGTTGAAGCTACTGTCATTACTGATTATTCATCTTCTAAAGTGACATAGTTTGTACAATAGAATGTTGTAAATAGGTTTGGAGTGCCTCAGTCACTAATTTCAGATAATGGAACATACTTTATTGATGCCACTTTTCAAAAGGTCATGCAACACTTGGAGGTTGAACAAAAACTAACAACTCCATACCACCCCCAAGCCAATGGTTAAGCTAAGGTCATAAATAGGGAAATCACCAAAATACTAACACAAATAGTTAGTAAATATAGGAAGGACTAGAGAAGTAAACTCAATGATGCCCTTTGGACTTATCGTTCAACATAGAAGCTTCCTATTGGGTATTCTCCCTATGAGTTAGCGTACAGGAAACTTCAAACTCTTCCCATCCAAACCAAGCTCTGTACACTTTCAATGGCATGTGGCCTTGACCTGAATTTAAGTCTAGCACAAAGAGAAAGATTAATGAACCTTAACATGCTAGACGAGAATAGATTAGTGATCCTATCATTATATGAAGTGCACAAGGCACACAACAAGCAATGCCATGACCTTAGAATAAGGAAGTGAAATTTTAACCATGAGATAAGGTGCTCTATTAGAGCCCCATGCATGTACCTCAATGTACAAAATTTCAAATGCTATAGGATGACCCTTACATTATACATGAAACCTTTCCATTTAGGGCTATGATGATCTACGACCCTACCAGCCCACATAAAAGGTTAGTAATCAACATGAAATAGCTCAAACCTTTTTTGGAGACTAAAACAATTGATGGACCCAATACCTCAACTGATGGCCAAGCATGCTCAATCTTTCAGATCTCTCTCATCAAACTCAATCATGGGGGAGATGGCTATCCATGCTAACATCCTACAAGTGGCTCCTCAGTTTTTCCAACTTTTATGTTTTATGTAATTTTTTATATGCTTTCCATTTTCTTGGATATGTTACAATTTCTTTTATATTTTATCTTATTTGTATTTTTCTTACATGTATTTCTCTCAAGACTTGGTGCCAAATGTAGCTACTAATTGATGGTGGTTTCATGAATTATATTGATTAAATTGATTACTTAATGACTAGATTTCATCATTGAATTTTGACATGGATTAATGGAACATTGGTTTTATCATTCTATTAGGTAATGAGCTCACGTCATCCACCCATTTCACTTAACTCTATGATGTTCTCTTATTTTGGGAAGCATGAGGTCATTTCTTAATATCAACTTATAAAGAACCTATGACCTCAGTACTTTCTAGAATTGGAGTGAATCAAGTGGAATTGATAAGGGTATGGCTTCAAAGGGATTTCTCACCTTTTGTACCTACCTACCATCTATATTTTTATGGGTGTTCTCATCGATTCCTCACCATTCCTACTATCAACCAATAACAGGAAGCACTATCTTTGCATGGTGTAGTTTCCATGAAAAAAAAAACATGGGAATTCAAATCACATTCCTTATACGAAAGCATTGGTTATGGGGCTAAAAAGACATGTTACCCTTACCTAAAGGCACCCCTCTAACTAAGGCCCTCTTAACTTCTTGTTTATTTTTTCTTCTCTATCTGGAATGATGCATGGTCTTTGGGGATGTTCATGAACTCTCAGGGGTTGAATGGTCTAAATGTGCTAATGCAAAGTCATTGGAAGTGGATGACCTTGATTCCAACTAAGGATGGGACACTATTAGGTCACATTAATCACAAAATCCACAAAGGACTTCATGTGGCTATGATGAAAAACTCCATTTCATAATCTCTTTCTATCCATTTGCCACCTCACTATCTCCTATCATGATTAATCAAGGTGTCCATTTTGATATGTCTTAATTATTTGGTGGTTTCTTGTGTGGTTTGATTTTTAACAATTCACAACCATTAGTAATCCTTGATGCTTACAAAATCCTAGGTATGAGGGCATGTAAGGGCATTAAAGGCATGAGCCTACTATGGCAAGGACCCACTTACATATGCCATGGTCTAAACAATTAAACTTCTAACCTTATAGTTATTTTCCTTCAAATACATTATTTTCCACCTTAGATCATCCAATTTTTGCACTCCTTGGCAATCAAACTCCATCCAAATCTAATTTTCCTAACATAATTTCAAACTCTCCTCAATGATTTATCCTTATTCTAGGCTTTTCTAGATTCTCCTTGACTCTAATTTCATTGTTAGACTCTTTCCCTAAGTTTTTTAATGTGAAAAATTTACTTTAATAGGCTTCATCAATGCATCCCTGTCAATGTACCTTAATGCATTGACGCATCCTCATCAATGTAGCCTAATGCATCGATGCATCCCCATTAATGCAATATAAAAAGTCTATATATGTGCATCAACACTTAGCCATTTTTGCACATTTGCATCACAACACTAGGGAAGTTTTTGCAATTTTCTAGGCCCATAGCACCTTCCAAGCATTATAACTTGCAAATTGTTTGTCTGATTCAACTCATTCTTCAACCCTCAAGCTACTAGAGGTGAGCTTTGTGTCATGGGGCCCACAAACCCATGGTTTTTGATGAATTTGTTTTTGAAATTTTTCTAACTCCCAAAGCTTTAACTAATAAAATAATATTAAAAATCACTAATCTAAGTTAAATATCATTGAAAAATTCAAGTGGCTAAATGAATATTAAATAATAAAATAATCAATTTTCCATGATCACAACTAGCCTAAGTGTAACTTACCCAAAAGAAGAAAGATATTGAGAGCACTCAAAGTTACACATGAAACAATAATCCTTGGTTATGTTTGTGATCACAAATGATGCCAAAGAGGGGATCATAAGGAGAAGGACCATTCCAACTAAGGAAGAAGTGGATGAGAGGATTTAGGGACCAGCACCCACAATAGCCCCAAGAATAAGAAGTAGAGATCCCTACAATGGGACCTCTTCGAGAGGGGCCCGAAGTGGAATCTATCCTCTAGATTCCCACAATGGAGACTAGCTAGTCATGGAAGGAGAAGGCACCAAGACCTAGGCCTAACTTGGAGGTCATATTGACCTAGGATTTCCTTGAGGGAATTCATTCTAAGGAGGTCTAGAGTTCGTTTCTTCAAGAACTGAACTTTGTTCCTTTCTTAGACTTAGCATTAGAGGAAGTTTGCACTCAATTGTAGGGGTCTCCCATGTGGCCCATTCTTTCTTCCAGAGGAGAGTGGTACATGGGGGAGACTTATATTTTCTAGAACAACTAGCAAGGAGATGCCACTATAATGATCAAAGACATATGCATCTCCTACTCAATTGAGGCCATTACGGAGGCCTTCAGCCTACTCGACATAAGGGTAATGTTGGCGAAAATTTCTACTTAAGTGAATCCCAATGCTAAAAAGGAATGGTTTCAACAATGCTATGGGGTGGATCATAAGGAGTACGGTGCACTCACTAAGGTAGAGAGAGCCTACTTTAAGATCCTAGCCTACCACTTAAACCCAATGGTAAGACTGTAAGGTCACTGCTGTCTCCACCCATGCATGCACTACTCTAAGTGATAAGTTCCATGTCAATCTTCCTTAGCCCATCTTCCTCAAAATCAAGAAGTGTTTCAAAGAGAACAAGTGAGAGAGGAAGACACTTCCCTTCTTGTGCCTAATTTGCAAAGTTTTCAAAAGGGGAAGCATAGCCAATATGCCAAAAATACACTCTTTCGTGCTCTTGCCACATCTTGGCAAGAGATTATGAAGAATAAAGTAGCTTCTAAGCTACAAGAGGAGGAGTAGCCACCATCACCACCTATAAGTGAGACAACACTAGAGGCTCACATAGTTGTAGAATGCATGAGAAAAATTCATGAATAATTGATGTAGAAATAATAAGGAGAGGCAAGTGGTGGGGAACCATCAATTTACTAACCAGCATTAAGCCATCTCAACAAAGTAACCAGAATAATAAGCTAGCTAGAGGAGATGTCCTCATTGTTTTCCACTTGATGAGTCATGTTCTGACATGCTCTAATATTGGATACTTGATATTAAAGCCATGACATTGAATACCCAATGTTGGAGCCTAGGATGCGATGTCAGATATCCAATATCATGGGGGTATATGTTGGCCTATAAATATAGCACTTGGGCTCATGATTTTATATAGTTTTTCATAGAGTAGTGAAGCTCTTGCGGTTTTGTTTCTCTGAAGTTAGAATATTTTTTGAGTGCCTGTAGCAGGAGTCTGAGTGTGTATGGATCTTTGTTTGAGCATTGATGTACCTGAGCACAACAACATGATGGAAATAAAAATGAACCCTTTTGATAATTCTTGCAACACTGAGAATAGATTAATGTTTCTTTAATGTACTTTACTTTAATGTATTTAAATTAAGAAATTAATTTCTAGTTGTTAATGAACACAAGCATGACCACTTTGAGCATACATATAATGTTTGGTAACCTAGCAACATTTAATGTTTAATAGCCTAGTAGCACTATATGTGTTCAGGATGTGTCTAACAAAGTGGGATGGATACTTGTGTTAGGCTAGCTAGGAAATGAATGAATTAGATCTTAAATTACTCTACCTTTCATTCTTGTTGTAGATAATTAAACTTATAAAACATAAAATGATAAAAAACATGTATCTGAATTACACTTGAACCATATCCTTGAGCATCACAAGTATAGTTGGGAAGACAATGAATGTTCTCGATGTCCATTTCACTTCGTAGAAGAACTAGTACACTAAAGAACTATAGGTCCACGGAATTCAACTGGATCACATGTGAATGCCTTAGTGATTTGTATGGTTGGACGTAGGGGTATCTTGTTGCTCATCATTGGCATCATTGCCAGGGACCTTTTGGTTGTTTCATGCACAATCTAGGATTCAATGGAAATCATTCAAAATCAATGGAATGAATCTTAGAGTCATATCATATTTTACAATTACTACAATAAAATTTAAAAGTACATTATGTTTTTATAATCTAACTAAAAATTTCTTCTTCTCATAGAAGTGCTTCTTTGCCCAAGTCTAATGGAGATCATAAGTTGGTGCCTCAACAATACTGAGTGGTATATGCTCATCCTGATGAGTATGTACCTAATTTCACCTTCATCATACATTTGAATGAATAACTATGGTGGCATGACATGGAGGGAAAATTGCATTGCCGTCCAACCGATTTGTTCTTGCAATGCTTCAACAAATGCTTATATGATGGGGTCTCCAAGAACTTCATGCTGAGTATGTTGTGGAAGATAGTGATGCCAAGGATTATTGTTTCACTAAGGCATAACATCTATGTGATCAATAGCTAGAACAATGTTATGAATTTGCAAAGGAAAAAGGATTTAATGATTCTTCATTCTTGCTATACCAAAAGGATGATGTGAAACCCTTCTCTGGGGTTTCCCATTTAGTGAAATTCCTCTCTTTGACTTCGGTGAAGGAGGTCAAAACCAGAACTTGTAGACCACTATTCACAATTTTGGTTCTAGTAAGAATGGATCCAATTACAAAGAAGGATCTAAAGAGGCAAGCCAAGGCAAGGATGTGGACAAGAAAAAAAATCGTGATCATGACCGCGATCACCAAAGAGGGGGTAGTAAGCACTATGATGATGCTAGTCCTCCTTCCTTTTCACCTTCATCATCATCATCTTCTTCTTTTGGCTTTGATCACAATCACAAGAGGTGAGACTATGATGGAGGTGACCAAAATAATTGATGAGAGCAAAATACTTGAAGGGACCATCGAGCAAGGCAAGATCAAAGGCATGAACATTCAAGAAAGGGACATCACCATGAAAGAAGGGGTACCAAAGGGCATCATAGGCACCATAATCATGGTCTCAATGAGCCTTTTCTTGCTACTCGAAGTATGCTCAATGTTGTAGAGGTAGTATGAATTCCAACAAGGTACATGAAGGACAGTCGAATCAAAAGGCTAGACATGAAAAATATTCTTGGGTTCAAAGGGGCATATAACTCTGATCCATAGAACCATATCTAAGCTTTTCAAGATGCATGTGCCTTGCAGAACATAGAGAATGAGTGGCAAAAACTTAAGTTATTTCCAAGGACACTCATCAAATAAGTAGAGAACTGGTACCGGGCCTTAGAGCTAGAATCTATCAAATGATGGAGTACCATGCTTGAATTGTTTAATGATAAATATCAAACATACTCTAGGATGTCCAACTTGAGAAGGAAAATCCAAGGATGGAAACAAAGAATACATGAACCCTTGGATGCTATCATTAGCTAATACTATTCCTTAATGCACAAATGTTCTAGCCATGATTATTCTTAATTGGATCAACTTTTCCACATTGTAGATTAGCTTTGATCAAAAATGAGGAGAACCCTTGATGTCTATATCCAAGGGCAACTATTAGAATTAAGTGTCCATTAGATGCAAAGACTAATTGAGAAAGTAGCTAAAGAGGAGGATGAATTAAGAAAAAGAGAAAGTGTAGAAGAATATAACCACAATCCTTCCATTCACAAGAGGGAGGTTCAATTTTGTGATAGTGAGGAAGAATTCGCACCTGATGAGGTGGTGAATAGGAAAACCTTACCACTTCAAAAATTTCAATTTGAAATTATAGCCAAGGTTGATCAGTTATGGGACTTCATGGATAGCAAATTTGAAGCTGTCCTAAAATTGCAGAAAAGTCCAAAGAACAAGCTAGTGATTGTGAGTGTAGGAGGTGCAAGGAAGTTGAACATGCCTATCAAAAAGGTAAGGGCAAGATTGTTGCAATAGAAGGAGTTGCAAAAAGAAAATCAGATGATGATGGTGGATGTGACATCTGCTAGTATGAACATCCTAAGGGATGTTTCCTAATAGTGTCACATTTATAGGAGTCTGGGGTGTATGCTTTGAATCCATGACTAACACAAAGGCAAATATCCAAAATATTACCTTATCCTCAAGGTAATTTTAGGCTGTTCTACTAGCAATAACAATATTATCCAAGTGGCACTCCACCACAACCATATGAGAAATATCAACAATGGTAGCAACAACAATCATGGGCACTGGCACCACCAAGGCAATAATACCCTTACAGACAACCTAATCCATATGGGTACTACATTTAGCAACCCTTGTCTCCATGTGACTCTTCCAATCAAGTTTCTACTTTCCAATCTCACTACCATTCTTTTGATTATTATTGAACTCATATTTCACATGAAACAAGGGATACCACCTTTAATCCTTATCCTCATCCTATCCCTGCACATCGTTCTCCTCCAACTGCACAACTACCACTACTCCACCTATGCAAGATGAACTACCAACTTAACCACAACAACACAATGCTACTAGGGCCATTAATCTACAATCGGTTCATCAATCGAGTGGGTCGAATACTCAATCAAAGAAAAGATCTTTCTTTTGACCTAGTAGTCCACCTAAGCCCTCAAACACACCTACGGTTAACAACCCTATCCCACCATCTTCCTCTATATCAAATTCCTTTGAGTCCCCTTCAAACCAAACACCTTCTAGGATCCATATTGTGATGCTTACTCACACTGTATCTAATTGGATCCATGTTGGAAACCTTCCCAGGAAATTAATTAATCTTGGAAGTCCTTGCATTTATTTGTAGATTACTGGGAATGAACCATGTAATGCTCTTTTGAACATAAGTTCTAGTGTCAATTTAATTTCTCATGAGATGTACACTACATAGAACCTACCTCTTCTCAAAAAGAGTAATATCATAATAGAATTAGTAGACTAGTCCATCATTATTCCATTGGGATTAGTGGAAGACATTATGACCACTGTCTATGGGTGGTCTTATCGTGCTAATTTCCTAGTGATCAAGGTGGAGAATTACAAAGGATATTTTCCAATCATCATGGGAATGACATGGCTTAGCACCATTGATGCAAGAATGGACATTAGAGATCTTTCTTTGGAAATATCTAAAGAAAATGCATTCTAAAAGATCAAGAAGAAGCAAGTTCCATGCATCGCGTACATCAATATAGGGTGCAATTGTGTGTGGAAACTCTAGGGCATGAAACAAGTATCTAACTCTGCATGCAAGTAGTGTGCACAAAAAATAGAAATTTAAAGGTGTTTGTATGTAGTAGCCACAAAATAGGAGGGCACAAAGTGGCTGACTACTAATTTTGAGAGTAGCACACTTTGTATGGAACCAACTGAGAGCCTAACATGCACATATGTCATAGGTATGAATGAACTAGAGAAAGCTCATCACCAACTCTTTGATGATGCAAATGATGATACTTATTGGGGAGAGTTGGATATTTCTAAAAATTTCAACCTAGAGCTCCTTGAACTAAAAATGCTACTAGTCGGAATGGAATATGTGTTTTTAAAAAATGGGAAGATGGTCATAATCAATGCAAATATTACTCCAAAGTAGAAAAAGATGCTATCAAATGTGGTTGAAAAATGATTAGTAGCTTTTTCTTACTTAATTCTTGAACTTATAGGAATTGATACAAGGATATGCTAGCATTGCCTCTAGACCAATCCAGCCATGAAGCCAAAGAGATATCCATAGAGGCTATTGAACCCCAAACTTAAGTAGATCATCAAAGAAGAAATCAAACAACTCCTCAATGCAAGGTTCATTTATCCCATTATAGATAATGAGTGGGTTATCCCTCTCGTGATTGTACCAAAGAAAAGAGGAAAGTGGCAGGGCTACATCAATTTTTAGCTACTAAATATGACAACAATCAAGGACCATTTTCCATTGCCATTTTTTGATTAGGTCTTAGGCACAATATCTGGGCATTGCTACTACAATTTTCTAGATGGTTATAGTGGTTATAACCAAATTCAAATTGCACCAGAGGACTAGGCAAAGATAACATTCATGAGTCCTTAGGGAACTTTTGCATATCACAAGATGCCATTTGGTCTATGTAATGCTCTTGCTACATTCCAATGCCTGGTTTTAAGCATTTTTCAATAGCAAATCAAAAGTGATGTGGAAGTCTTCATGGATGACTTCTCCACTTATGAAGCTACATTTGAGCAAGCCCTAGATTTCCTTGACTAAGTGCTAAAACAATGTGTTGAAACCAACTTGTAGCTTAATTGGCAAAAAAAAATTCACCTAATGGTCTACGAAGGCATTGTATTGGGGCACAGAATATTACAACCAAGAATTGAGGTAGGCCTTAAGAAAATAAGGGTCATCCAAGAAATAACCCACCAACCAGAAACTATCAAAGATGTTCGATCATTCCTTAGATATACTGGCTACTAGCAGTGATTCATAGAGATTTTTTCTAAGATTGCAAGGTTGTTGGTGAATTTTATAAAGAAACATGCTCCATTTGTCTAGACCATGGAATGTGAAAAAGCATTTCAATAGTTAAAAGAGAAACTTATAGAAACTCCAATCCTACAAGCACTTGACTGGTCTATACCATTTCATGTCATGATAGATGCATCAAATTATGTCTTGGAAGTCATGCTTATGTAGATGGATGACAAAAAGCATCCATACTACATCCACTACGCTAGCCAAAGCATTGTGGGTGTACAATTGAACTACACCACTACAAAAAGGAATTGATGGTAGTGATGTTTTCTCTAGAGAAATTTAGGCATTATGTGCTTGAATACAAGGTGTTTGTGCACATGGATCATAGTGTCATCCGCTTCCTAATGAATAAGCTAATCATGAGCCCTCGTGTCATACAGTGGTTGGTGATGTTACAGGAATTCGATCTTATGATGATAGATCGAAAGGGCACTGAGAATGTGGTCACTGATCACTTGTCTTGGTTGTGATGGGGCAACAAAGAGGAATAAAACCCGCTATTTGGTATGTTTCCTAATGAACTCCCCTTTGTTGGGGCTATAATTGAATAATTGCCCAATGAGCCTAAATGGTATGATGACATTCTCATCCATCTTCTCACCCAAGAGATGCCACAAGGGTTGGATCATCAAAGGAAACATTAGTTTCTTCACCAAGTAAAACACTTCATGGAGATTAATGGACACCTCTACAAGGTGTGCATCGATGACTTGGTTTGTTGGTATGTCCCTGATGCCAATCAACTGACCGTTCTCCAAGACGCTCATGAAGGTCCTTGTGGAAGACACTATGATGGGAGATGCATGACCATTAAAATCCTAATAGCAAGGTACTATTGGCCAACAATCTTTAGGGATGCTCACCCTTATGTCAACTCTTATGAATGATGCCAATGAGATGGTGGAATGATTGCTTGAATCAAGGAACCTTAGCAATGGATTCAACCACTAGATTCCTTCGACATGGGACATTGATTTCATGGGTTCCATCATGTCCATGTCAAATGAAAAGGCATACATCATAGTCACTATTGACTATTGTACAACATGGACAAAAGTAATAGCCGCCATCGACTATACATCTTCTACTATTGCTCAGTTTGTACAACAAAATATTGTGAATAGTTTTGGTATGCCACATGCATTAATTTTTGATAATGGAACTCACTTTACATGCAGTACTTTTTGGAAGCTCATGCAATGCTTGGGGGTTGATCATAAACTCACAACACCCTACCATCCCCAAGCCAATGGTCAAGCTAAGGTTACCAATAGGAAAATCACAAGGATTCTAACAAGAACTATTAGCAAATATAAAAAAGACTAAAGCACAAACCTCAACAATGCCCTTTGGGCCTACTGCTCAACATGGAAACTTCCTATAGGTTATTCTCCCTATGAGCTTTTGTATGATAAATTACTAACACTTCCTATTCAATCCAAGCTTTATACACTTTCAACAGCCTATGATCTCGACCTTGACTTAAGTCTAGCATAAAAAGAAAGAGTAATGAATCTCAACCTACTAGACAAAAACCAATTGGTGGCCCTATCATCTAACAAGTTGCACAAGGCCTACAACAAAAAGCACCATGACCTTAAAATCAAAAAAGTAAAATTTCAATCGGGAGATAAGGTTCTCTCCTGGAACCCCATACACATACCTCAACAAACTAAGTTCCAAAAAATCTTGGAAGGACCTTACATCATTTACAAATCTTTTCCTTCTAGGGCCATGATGATCTACAAACCTGAAAGTCCAAACAACTAGTCAACATATAACAAGTCAACAACTAGTCAACATATAACAAGTCAAACCTTACCATGAGCATAAGCTAGCAAATACAACAAACACCTCATTGGATAGACAACCATGCTCCATATTTCAGATCTCCTCCTTTTAACTTAGTCATGGGGGAGATGGCCACCCATGTAAACCATATAAGCAGCTCCTCAGTTTTTCATTTTTTTATTTACACATTTTTATTTTACAACTTTTTGTTTTTCACATTCTTTATTTTACTTCTTGTTTTCATGTTATTAATATTTTCTAATTTTTGTTTTACACCATCGTTAGTACATTTGCTATTTCTTGAATATTTTTTAAAAAATTATCTTTTATTTTATTTTTTTGATGTGATTTTCTAAATTTTTGTTAATAAGTGCCAAGTACAATGGTAATGTGTTGCTTGATGGTGGTATGTACAATTTTGTTATTTGATTTTTGGTGTCTAGATTCTAGCTTTGAATTTCATTACGAATGATTAGGACATGGTTTCTTTTTAATGCAATAGGTAGTGAGTCCATCACATCCATCCATCCACAAACTCTATGTTTTCCTTGTTCTAGAAACGTGCAATTCCTTTTTCATTAACAAAAATTTAACAAATTTATGACTTTGATAGTTTCTAGAATTGGAAAGGATTCAAAGGTTTGAACAGGGTGTGACTTTAAGGGGATTCAATATTCTTTGTGCCTTTCTGTTTGCTTGGGTGCATGTGTGTTTTCATGGATTTCTTACCATTCCGTGTCAACCAATAAATAGGAAGTTGAATATGTCTTTGCATGGTGTGGTTCTCATAAAAAAAATCAATGGGAATTCAAAGCACATCCCCTAGAAAAAATAAATGCATACATCTTTTCATGGGGTGGTTCCTATTTCAAAAAAATGATGAAAATTCAAAGCACACCCCTTAAATGATATAAATAGGCTACAAGCACTGGTTATGAGGCTAGAAAAACATGTTACCCATGCTTGAAAGGTACCCTCTAACTAAGGCCCTTCCTCACTTTCTACTTCTCTTTTCTTATTTAATAAGGAATATTGGTTGTTCTGTGGATGCACTCTTGTGTGTTAGGGGGATGGACTAGCCTTAGAATGGCAATGTGAAGTCACTGAACAAGGTTGGTTTTGGTTTGGACTAATGATGGATCTTATCAAGTCATTTAACCATAAAATTCACAAGGGACTTCATGTGACCTTAATCAGGAACTCCATTCCACTCTCTCTCAGTCATTTATGCTTTCCATGTCTCACCTCACTACCGATTTCATGTTCTTGTTTGATGTGTTAAAATTCTTAGGTAGTTTCTTTCTGGTTTTTGTACTTAACCTTTTGTAACCATTAATCATTCATAGAGCCCATAGACTCTTTGGTTCGAAGTTATGCAAGGGCATAAAAGGCCTATGGCTACTTTGGGGAGGACCCACTTGCATATCTTTTGGTTGGGTTAGTTAACTTCTTTACCCTTAGACACTCTTACAATCAAATCCTTTTGTTTACCTCATCAATGACATCTAATTGTACACATCTTCACAACATTTTTTTAGTGAACTTTCCTTTTTATTGTTGTGAATTCTTACACCCTCTTGAAATATTTTCTTGTGTATAACCTTTTCAAATATAATGGACTGCTTATCTATTTTACCCTATTTGTTAGCCTTTCCGCTAACACTCCTAAAGGAATCAATCTACCACAATCACAACCTAGCCGAGTGTAACCACTGATAAGATAAGGCATTTAATAGCTATGTGTTACACATTGCATACTAATTCACAATTCTATTGTGATTATAGTGGGAAGCATGGACTAGAAGCAAGACTATCTTCACCAAGGATGATGTAGCAATACCACATGATGAGGACCATTCATGATCATTGGCTCTTCTCTCTCGCTCTTCAACCATTAAGAGGGGTGGATGTCAGTTCTACCTAGGGTGTTCACTTCTCTTATTGTGAACATCCAATTTTGTAAAAGATTGTAACTCCATACACTTGGGCACTTAGAGTCTATTTGTTCTATCTGAGTAAATTTGTATGTCAGTCAATAATCCCATACCTTCCTAATATTTTGTAAGGGGCTTATTCGTCTTCTTCTTCACTTGAGGATGAGTTTTCATTCATTCGTGAGGGTATGATGAGTCATGTTTTGACACACTCTAATATTGAAGCTACGACATCAGATACCTGATGTTAGACCCTAGGACACAATGTCAAATATCTGATATCATGGGTTTTACGCCAGCCTATAAATATAACACTTAGGCTCATGATTTTTAGATAGTTTTTCATAGTTTTGCATAGAGTAGCAAATCTCTTGTAGTTTGTTTTCTCTAGAGTTAGAATATTTTTTGAGTGCCCACAATAGGAGTCTAAGCGTGTACGGATCTTTGTTCAAGCACTGATGTACTTGAGCATAGTAGTGTGACAAGAATAAAAACAAACCCTTTTGATAATCCTTACAGCATTGAGAATAGATTAATGTTTCTTTAATGCACTTTACTTTCATGGACTTTACTTTAATGCATTTAAATTAAGTAATTAATTTCTAGTTGTTAATAAATACAAGCACAACTAGTTTGAGCATACATATAGTATTTGGTAACCCAACAATGTTTAATGTTTGGTAGTCCAGCAACACTATATGTATTCAGAATGTGTTTAGGAAAATGGGACGAGTACTTGTGTTAGGCTAGCTAGGCAATGAATGAATTAGATCTTAAATTACTCTACCTTTCATTCTTGTTTTAGATGATTAAAATTATAAAACATAAAATGATAAAAATCATGTACCTAAATTACACTTAAACCATATCCTTGAGCTTCAAAAGTGTAGTTGGGAAGACAATTAATGTTCTCAACACCCATTTCACTTCCTAGAAGAGCTAGTGCATTAGAGAACTATAGGTCCATGGAATTCAACCGGATTGCATGTGAATGCCTTAGTGATTCGTATGGTTGGGTGTAGGGGTACCTTACCACTCATCACCACTCAATGCATTTAGGCATTCACAAGAACAAATTTGAGTGCTTGAGAAATTATAGTGTCCATCCTTGAATAATAAGAGTTTCCAAAAACTTTTGGAAATGCTACAACTTTCTTGATGTGCCTAGAGGAAGGCAAGGGGGCCACTGTCTTGGTGATGCAACACCATGAGCAAGAAACAATGGAAAAAGTGATGGCTGATCAAGTGGCTAAAGCACTCAAAACTCCTATGGTAGCCATGCTAAACATAACCACACTTAGAGATGTGCAAGCTTCCATAGGAGTGAGGAGTGAAAGACTTAGCACTACCCAAAATAAGAAGGTGTTGGACTGACTGGTGGAAACTAAGAAATTGCTTTCAAAGATCTTTAATCTTCTGGAAGAAATCATAGCTACCCAATTAGAGTTGCTTAAAAAGGGCAAGCTTATCATTAAAAATGTCTAACTAGAAGTAGCCACCACTAAAAACTATCATTTAGCTACCAAGGTTGCAAAATTAAGAGCACATTTTGTTGATCTCACCATTCTTAGCTAATCCATCATAAGAGATGAGGCTTACCTATAGGTTTAGAAAAAACTCAAGGAGGTTGAGAATGCCAAGGACTTCTCAGAGGTTCTTACCTTCAACACCGATAAGGACTTGGTGCAAGTCCGCAAGGAGAACTTGGTCCTTACTAAGGACATTCATCACATATGTAATATTGAGGAGCAAAAAGTCCAAATGGTCAAATTTTTGAGATAGTAATAGGAGTAACTCACCAAGATGAACATGAAACTAAGGAGGTTGACAGTTAAGAATTGAAATGTATCTATGGAGGAAGTCTGGGCACTTCACCAGAAAATGATTGTCAAGGTAGCCACTTGGAAAAATAAGGCCTTGAAATTCAAAAGTGTTAAAAATCATTATAGGGAATAGGTGGTGTCTTTCAAGGAGATGAATGAGAAAGAAATTAAATTAGCTAAGCTAAAGATGAATGAGGCACTTCAGCAACTATAATAAAGAGGTGAGGTATGGCAACCAATCTTTGATGGCTTAAAATAAAGCATAGATTCACTTGAAGAACTTATAAATAGTAGAAATGAAAAAAATACATGAAGCTCGTCAACCTTCAATATGCAAACTTGGTGATGCTAACAATAAGGATACCAAGGTCAAAACTAGAGAAGTAGGTGACCATCTCGTACCTTCTCTGTGATGCCAAGTTCAAGCATCACAAAGAAACTAAGCAAAAGTTGGAGATAGCTAATGTAGAGCTTGAAGTTCTTAGGAGCCATTTCACGTATTAATGAGTGGTTGTTGAGAACTTGACTAGAAGAATGAATGACTACAATGAATTGCAAAACCTAGTAAAGATGTTTGATATTGAAAGAAAACAATTTGCAGCATTATTTGTCAATGTTAAGGATTTGTTCCTGAAAATACCCTATTTGTGGATCATTCTCATGCCAGCCCATATTGGTGAAGCTGCATGAACTGTGTACAACCCATAGAGTAAGAAGGAGAAGATGAAAGCATTATTGGATGTCTTTTGTCTTCCACCAAAAGTAGTAGTTGCAGCAAGACAACCTTAGCTATAACCACTGCCACTACCATGAGTGCCAAAGTCTAGTAAAGGTCCTTTGGCACCCCATGAGCCTTCACCTTAAGGCATTTTTCGTCACTTTATCTTCAGCAACCAAAGGATTCTTACCATCCATTTCTGTAAGGGTGTCCAATTTTGTTATCAAGGACACCAATTTTTGTAATTTTTGTAATTTTGTACGATTCAGCATCCAAAGTTAGTTAGTTAGAGTTAATCAGTTAATAATCTCATACCTTTTAAATATTGTAAGAAGCTTGATCCTACCTTTGTTCACTTGAGGATGAGTTTTCACTTAGTTAGTCATGGGGGTATGATGAATCATTTAATTGGTTGTGTTGATATAATCCTATCAACATAGCCTCATTGACGTAGCTCCATCAATGCATGGTTTCATGTATCAATTCAGATGTGTTGACACAGTATCTAGTCTTGCCTATATAAATGCATGTACCCACCACATTTATGGCATATTAAGTCAATGGACTAGCTAAAGTCTTGTAGTTTTCCTAGTCCAAAGTTAGAATATTTTCTAAGTGCCCGTAGTAGAACTTCAAGGATTGTACAAATCCTTATTCAAGCATCAATTTACCTAGACACTTTGATGTGATGGAAATAAAGATGAGATTCTTGGAACTTTTTTTAGTATTTAAGAATAGATTAATGTTTCTGTTCATGCACTTTATTATTCATACACTTTGCATTCATTTTTTAGTTAATTAATGAACTTTATAACAACACATAAGTTTGACCACTTTGAACATACCACTTAACATTTGGTAATCCCAATAGTGGCTATCTGGTACACCCAACGATAGACACTTGGTAATCTAGTAGTGTTAGAGCGAGTTCAGTATGTGAACGAAAAGTGAAGCCAGGTGCTTATGTTAGTTTAGTTAGATTAAGGCATTAGATAATTAAATAATTAATTATATTTGTTTCATAATTAGATAAATAATATAAAATATAGAATATAAATAAAAATAATGTGCCTTGGTTTACACTTAACCATACAAAATGAGCTTACACAAGTGAAGCCAAGAAGATAATGATCATAACTCTCATAACACTATCTTTGTTTACTAGCATACTTAGGGGCTAAGTCCATAGAATTTGATAAGATTGCTAGTGAATGCTTATGATCTAGATCTCATCACTTGAAAACATTAATGATTACCCTCCATGATATTGTGAAATCTTTTAATGATCTTTTATTGAAATTCCCTTATATTTTTATGATTTTTCCATCTTGAAGTATTCCTCTTTTAAATTCTTATTTTGGTATCTAATAGTATTTTTTGTTAATATTATTTAGATTTTAGATATTAATATTACTAATTTCTTTTTGTTTCTTACTAAGCACAAGTTGATTGAAGGTGGTACATGTTATGAACTAGATGATAAGAGTTTTGGAAAAATATCATATTTGATAACTTGAACAAAGCTTTGCTTCTATTGTCTTTCCTATGTGAACTAGGGATTTTCTATTACTTACTAAACTCTTATTAAACTTTTCAATTTATCATAAATGTGATTTTGGAGATAACTCATTTTAAGCCTATGTTACTCTATTGGTTGCAGTTGCAATCTTGTATTTAATTAAGAACTCCCACCTCTCTCTTACATCAATTGTCCATTCTCATCAGTTGTGTCTTCCTTATGGTGATCGAATTCCTTGACATTCAGCTTTGTGCATTGTAGCCCAATCCTATTGCAGCTTAATCTGTCGAGGTAGAGTAACTAGTCCTAGACTTTATATCTTTGATTGGTTTCATGGTTCCAGTTAATATCTTGCTAAATCGATTTTGTCAACATAGTTTTTTGTCAATTTGAGTTTAATATCAATCTTGGTTTGCTCTTACTCTACTATGATTCTTATTCTTAAGATGTCGATTCTTGTTCCTATGGATTCCTTACCTATTTTCTTCATTCTGGTATCTTCCTAGCTATTTTCGAATGTATCCCCACTTGAACAAGACTTCCTAAACCCTTGTCAAATGTCCCTTCTATGTGTTGAGAATTATAAAAAGATGTCTCATCCATGGACAAGCCATCTCCATTGTACCTAAGATGTATCCCCTTGTTTCAAGATGTCTCTACTGAGACATATTATTCAAGCCTAACACATCTTCTCTTATATCAAGATATCTTCTTAATCCTAAGATGCCTCACTTAAGACATTCTAGCTTAAGCCACGATGTCTCCCAACTTGCTTAGACATCCCATCTTTCCCCTATATATCTCCTAGTCTTCTAAGACATCTCACCAAAATCAGAGACATATCACCTTCCAGGCATGTCAAAAAAACCACTAAAACTGAAGATCAAAGCTCTATTTCATGCTCAAATAGGTTCTCTTTGACCTCAAGACACCTTTAACTCCTTGAAACACATCTAAAAACACCAAGAATTAAGTAAATCATACCATTTTTATGTCATTTTATGGAAGTTCTTTATCTTTTTTATCTCATGTTGCACTCATGATGGGTGAAGCATATTTGATCTTTGGTATCTCTTAGTAATCTCTTGATAGTAAATTTCAATAAGATTAATGGGTAAGCATTGTGGGGAGTCTAGGTTGGCCTTTAGAACTTGATCCACATTACCTATGATCATACCATGGATGGCCAAATCTAAGTGTCAATGGGTTGGCATTGTGGAGGGTAACGTTAGTATCCTTGCTTGACCCACGTTGTCTATGATTGCACTTAGGTTGTGAAATTGGGTAAGCATTATGGAACCAATACTATTTGCTCACATCACTTGTGAATGTCATGTCACTAGCTTTCATGATGCAAAACTAAAGGGTGGATAGTTCATATGAGTTTGTTTGTAGGTTCAATTGATCCAAGAGAGGTAAGGTTGGTCAACTAGTCCTTAAGAAGAGTTATTGGCATCTAAGATAGTTAACACCTTTACAGACCAAAAGTCCTTATAGATGATTAGTTCTAGTACATTCTTAGTTTACCTATCTCTTAACATCTTGTGGATATCATGGTTTGGATGTGGCTTTTTGATATCTAATCTTATGGATTTTGAGATGACTTCTTATATAGCATGTGCCTTATTTGTTAGCTTGTTCTATGTACACCAAGATGATTAGCTCTACTAGAAGGTTTATAACCCTTCCTATATGTGTAGATGCAAATTCAAGTGGTAGAAGCTAGGTGTTTGATGGAGATGAGGCTAGAGCTTTGAAGTTTTTATTTTTTTTCTTTAGATTTTAAATATGTTTTCATGATGAGCATGATGTATTGAGCTTTTGTAGTGTTGGATCTTATCAACTCTCTTTTGAGGCTATGAACATGTTATGTTATGATATTTAGCTATGGATAATGGAATTATTTCTCAAAGTACTCTAATATGTTGTTGTTTTACCATGCATTTGGTTAAGATTAATAATACTTATGGTGATCATCTTCTTTCAGTTATAAGCATTATGACATCATATGCCCAGGTTATAAGATATGTGTGATTTAACTTAGTTTATTTAAGTATGAATTTTTGGGATGTGACAGGCTTGATTTTAAGGGGTATGCTAATCTAATACCATTAAATATGTTTTTTTAATGAAAGTATTATGTTATCTATTTGTTCTAGTTGTGAACAAATAATTTCAGGTTAGCTCTTGACAAGAATATGTAGCCAAGGGGTTGCCAATTTAAGTTACGCTTAAGGAGCATTTATATGCAATATAAGTTCTATGAAAGTATTTTGTTGGCTATCTATCTTAGGGATACTTAATGTAAGTTTTGGTTGATGCATTATTTTATTTTTAGAGAGAGTTTTCTCCTTCTCTTTACAAGAAACCCTTTGGTAAGAAGTGAAAACTTGTGAGGATACTTCTGAATAAGGACAAAGTTTGATCCTTTTCCTACCTCAAAGGGGGAAGTCTTTTAGAATTAATTATAAAGATGAAAACCTAAAAAGGCATCTTCAAAATCATTGGGATTTTTCTTTAGACTCTCTCTTCAATGATTTGATGTATTTTAAATATTTTTAATAATTGTTATATAGGTCCATCCCAAGATATAATTAGAACTTTATAACTCACCATTGCCCACCAGAATCGAGCCCATGACTTGGAGTTTTCAAATCAAGAGTCTTATCACTAGGCTAACACTTCATTATTAAACAATAGTTTTTACATATCATCCTCCATATGAACAAAGGATGTTAATCTATGTTGAATACTAAAATCCAAGTCAAAAGCTTATGCAAATCTACTATTATGGATACAACATTTCTTGTTTATATATGTTTTAAGGAATGGTAGCAATGTGGTAGCCAAGAAAATAGGTTAATATACAAAATGACAGAAAGAGAAAACCATAGCAATAGCCAATGCCAAACATAATGCCTTGGATAAATTTTGTAAGAAATTAAGAATAAAGGAAGAGAAAAATCTATTTATAAATTGGAAAAATTAGAAACAAGAAATGTAAGGACATTGATCATGTCAAATGCATCAATGAAGTAGATGAAAGAATTTTGGTAAAAAATAATGATATTTTGGATACGTTGAAAAATTATTTTCAAAATTTATTAAATGAATAATTCTCAAGAGAAGACATCCAAATAGAAGAACCAAATTTTATTTTAGTTAATGAAATTTCCTTCTTTGAGGTTGATGAGCGGGGAAGTAATCCAACACCCAACCATACAAGTCAGAAGTATTTCCAGATGGTAATCTATGGACAAGGTAATGTTAATATGCTAGCAATTGGTTTAAGTTCAAGACTATTATCTTCCCATGTGGAGCTAGTGAAGTCTATGGGTATGGTTTAGCTCACAGTGAGGTATATGATATCTAGTGTTGGTAGGCCATCATTACTCCTAGCAAACATAATGGAAATGGAAATGATTTCTAAATATAAGTAAAACAAGTAAATAGATCTATTCTAGCCTATCACGATGACCATTTTTTCCTAATCTTCTATACACACCTTGGGCTTTGTATAACTACTACTGGTATACCAAGTGTACTGTTATTGGGCATACTAAGTGATAGCACTATTGGGTTACCAAGCAATAACACTTAAGTACTTGAGATTAGTCATACTCATTCTACTTAATAACAATAGTGATAGTAAAGTGCATGAAGTAGTAAAACATTAACTAAGAAAATAATAAACATTATGCTAAGTCAAAATAGTAAACTAGGAAAATGCTAGATCAATGAAAAATAGCTTGATCCTTATTTTTATCGCACTTCTATCCAAGTACAAGATGTTTAAACAAAGACATCATGCACTAAGTTACACTACACTATGACATTCATACTTCTAAGTGCTAGATTATGAAAATAAATTGAAAGAGTTTTGTTACTATGGAATGAAAGGGCCTAAGTGTTGTATTTATAAGCTACAGTGGTGTTTACAAAATTAACACAATTATATGACATCAAAACAAAATAATAGAAAATAAAAATTTGAGATAGCTCAATGTAGCTTAAGTGGTGCTTGATGGTGGTGGCTCTTCCATCAGCCACTTTCCCTTGTCATTAAGATTTTAAAATTTGTATATGTTTAGGAGCATCTAAAGTTTCTCCTCCTCCGTTCTAGGGTCATGTCCTATTCATGATAATTGAGTAATGTGTGATGGAGTTGGTACATCCCATGGACATGGCAACTGTAGGAACATTTTGTTTTCCTTAACGTAGCATGTTGCAAACTTCCTTCTATTCTTTTCAAATGTCCTAGCCTTGGTTCTCAATTCATAATAGTCAAACATTCTTCTGGCTAGGTTCACTATAATATCTTTCTACCCTTGGTAGTTGACCTTAATTACTTCAAATTCATAGTTTGCCACATGTAGCTGCTATAGGACATCCTTCCTATCTAAAAACTCCTTTTCATACAATGTGTATGTGGCCACTACTTACTATTCAAGCTCATTTCTAGGCCTACCTACTATCAACATGGTTAGGTTAGCATAATGAAGGTTAGCTAACCTCATGTATTCTGTTAAATCTTCTATATGCAGATCTTTATTTTTAATTTTTACTTGGTTGACATGGGCCATGCTATCGAAGATGGGTTGCCAATCTTGATTTTGTGCTAAAATGAAATTAATTTGGGTCTTCGTCATATGGATTTACATCTCATTAATTTGTTTCTACATGCCCACTTGATTGTGGAAGTGTTCTTTAAGACTTTCATGCCTTTTTGTCTCATTTTGCTACATGCTTGTTTCAAAAGCAGATTCTTATCAGATGGGGCATACCTCCTTCATTTAGAGGGTTCTATTTTCTAATGCTAGATGGCGCATATCTTGGTTGACCCTCATCAATTGTTCTCTTAATTGATGGATGTTCTCTTCAAGAATGTTTTTTATTTTTTTTTGCTTTTCCACATTAGTCAACTTGGCCTTGTCTATAGCAAGATGCTTATTTTCTTCCTATACTATGGTGAGTGCCTTGCCATGTACATATGTCTATGCTTCAACTACCAAGACATTCCAAATCACTTTCTCCTTTTCATTCTCCATCTACTTAGTATGCTCCATGAGGTGATTGATTTGTTCTATTATGAACTTCTCCAGCTGGTGAGGTGCAATAAATTGAGTAGGATCTCTCTATTCTACCCTTAGGGTCATAAGCTCTTCTTGCAATTTGTGAAGTTCATTTTATACATGCTTTACCCTAGTCTCTGCCATGACCAACTTCCCTTTGGTTGTGATTAACTCTGACTGCACTGTAGTGATTTCACTTGGTATACCAAAATGATTTGTCATGACTTGCTCAATCTGCAATAGTCAGTCCAACACATCCTCATGATCTACAAGAGTCATCAAGCAACCAGCTAAAATTTGAGCATCTCTAGCTCTAGAAAGATCATTTGGCAACATAACAAATACGTTGAATGATTCTTTTATGTGATTTGTGATCACTTCTATGACTCCTCCTACATTTTTGTGCTACATAACCATAACTATGGCTCCTTCTCTAGTTTCTAGCACCACTTGTAATGATGCAACATTCCCAAACATTTATTATGACCATTGGTCCTCTCCTCTTAACTACAATGAAATTTGTCCACTAGTAGGATCTATGAAAACTATGGGTCGAATCGCACAATTGATGAATTTATATAGGTTGGCCTCCTCACGTGTTCCCTAACTAATGGTCTTTACAATTTTTTGCATGTAATCTTATGGTGGTGGTGGTGTTACTTGCTACTACTATTGCTCTTGCTATCGACCACTAGGTTTTACTTAATGTTGTTGCATAGTAGTTTGAGCGGTTTCTGCAGTGTCTATTTGTTTCTCCACCTAGTCCTTCTTTGGTGGTGTTGACTTGAGCATTTTAGCATAGGAAGCATTCTAAGCCTTCCTAGGGACATCATTGGTGTACCCTAGGATTCCATCGTGTCTGCATAGCTTTCTAATGAGGCAAGGAAATAGAAGTGTTAGCTTCCCTACCTTTTTTTCCTCAAACTGCCATTGGATCTAAAAGAAATAGAGGTGTGCAATGTTTGCATTAATATTTTCCATTAAAATTTCACTTCCTCTGGTCGCATATGTTTATATTCTATTTAGTATTTTTGTGGGAAACAAGTAATATGTGCCAATTTTGAAGTAAATCCTTTCTTCAAGAGTTAGTTCATTATAATCCTTGTCATCTTTGCCATATGCTCTTTGCAACCATAGTCTTCTTGTATCTATATCTAATCTAGTGAAAAGATATGTTATTTTTGCCCCTTCATTGGACACATTAAGGGCTTTAGCTATCATCTTTATAGAATAGAATACTGAGACTCCCTCAATGTTAACTGTTGCATCTTCCCCTTTATTATTGTAGAATTGATATGTCTCCCATAAATACAATTCCTCATTATTTGTGAGTTTAGGCCATAATGGTGATGCTTGGAGTTGTGCCTTTACAATTTTCAGAGAAAATTCTAACAATGAACCAAAGTTGAGCTCTATAATCATGGTGGACATGATCATTTTCTCCTGGATGACTTGGAGGCAATATAGTGATAATGTGAGGCACTATCCTAGTATTGGTGCTTATGGATATTCTACTTCTACCTAGGTTAAGTTTCTTGTAACAAGAGTTTCTTGATGGAGACTAAAAGATTGATCCTCCTACTCTGCATGTTCTACTTGTGGGTTCTGTTCCTCTATTTAGCCTCATCCATGGCCTCTTGGCCTTTTACTTGCTAGCTGTGAAGGCCCTTATATTTCTCTTCTTTCTAGGATCATCTACAATCACCAAGAATTTGAAAATTATTAAAATTTTTACTCTAATTCTTAATAACTCTTTCTTTACTTGTACCCTCTGCTAAATCAAGTTCTTAGCTTATTATGATTGCATAGTTAGAAAAATCTTCAAAAAGGAACCCCTTAGGTGTTAGTTTCCTTATAACCTATCACAATTATCTATATTTCTCTTATTTATGGCTTATAATAGGTGGTATGGTTCATTAATAGGATTATTTAAGTGTTTCTAGCTTTAGTGTGATTAATTTTTGTTAAAAATTTTCATTTTCCCTTTCGTACTTACCCTTATAATACCTTTCAGGTGTTAGAGAATTCTAACTCCACCCTCCCACCACAATGCCGCCCCCACACCCCCCCACCCACCAAAATGAAAAATTGAGAGCTTTGTGATCAACAAGGTTCAAGAACCTGAGAAATTGGAGCTATGAAGATGGAGTTATCAGCATTGGAAGTTTGGAAGGTTAGAGCTCTTAGATCATAAGGAAAAATGATAAAAACTCTCTTAGCTTCAAAAGTTAGAAATGAAAATTTTTCTCAATCTCCCATGCTATATATAGTTTTTTTTTATGCACAATATCATAGATCTAATATTGAAGGTGATTCGATATTAGAGTTAGGATATCACACCAAAAAATTTCAAATTTTTTGTTGAGTTTCCTTGAAAAAAATCAAGTCAGTTGGAATGTCTCAAAGATATGAAACATGTCTAGAGGGTCTTGTAATGGATATGATGCATATTTTTCAAGAATTTGGCATAGAAAATGCATAAAGAAGGAATCTTAGGCTATGATGGATAAGAGATTGGTGTGAACTCTTGGTGTATGAATAGATGTATTAAATTGGTAAGGGAAGTTTTTCTTAACATTTATTATTGTTGGAAGGCTCAAGATGATGTGGAATTGCGTGCCAAGTATAAGATATAACAATTATATGAGTGGATTCTCCCCAAAGTAGGATCCAGCCCTTAATTCCTTTGTATAACCACATCTAAAGGTGTCCTTAGGCACTCAAGGAGTTGAATGCAACACATACTTATTTAGTGAAACACACATGTTAGTAGCACCAGGTTGGGAAAATTACACTATGTTACACAAAACCACAAGTTATGATTAATCATACAATGAGATGAGATGGACTTAGAAGAGATTGCAAAAATTGGGACATGAGGTGTCCTACCATAGGCATAATGAATTCTTGTGTTTTATTAATGGTTAAGGTAATCATTAGCCTTTCTATCCAAGATTCAAACCAAGTCTACACCACATTTCAATGACATCACATTGTTTTATCTCTTGGAGTTACAACTATAAGACTACCACTGTTGCAAGGAGTATCACCACTTTGCATATTGTCCAAGGGAGGAGTTTATTCATTACAATTTTTATGATTTTTTAGATTTCTGAGTAGTCGCCTACCTTTAGGCATGGATAACATGACTTTCCAATGAGACCCCCAAAAATTTATTTTGTGAATGAGTTTTTTTTTAACTATGTCAACCTTACTAGAGGACTACCTTCAAGCATGGGTAACATTTCTTTCCAGTGACATGGTAAGGCAACACTTATTATACTCTTACTACCATTTTTTGTTAAATGTACAAGGATATAATACAACCTAAACATTAGGATAGAATTCATAGCGGTAATCCAAGAGAATCCACAAATCCCCTTGATGTCACAACCTTTTTATTCCCACTAGGTTCTTCACTTTTCTATCGAGGCATAATGATCATAATTTTATTTTTAGTTTGATGATGATAAAGAATATCATTATGGCCATGGAAAGAACCTCTTATTATTGGAATGGATGGATAAATGTTGTGGTCTCACTCTACAAATAATCAGTCCCTTGTGACTTGATAACATAGGGAAATCTTCACCTTATTGGACTACATCTTGCCTTATTCTTAGTGTGTTTTATTAGTAATAAAAAATATTTACAAAGAAAATGACAACAAAGTATCAGAAAGATGAAAAAGATAGTAAAAATGGAAAAATATATAAAGAATGAAAAATTATTAAAGAATGAAAAAATGTGAAAGAATTAAGAAATTATTAAGAAATTGAAAAGTATAAAAGAATAGGAAAGTAAAAAGAAAGTGAAAATTTTAGTAAAGTACCCATGTGTCTAGATGGACACCCCCATGACTATCATCAGAATAGGTTAAACAAAAGAGAGAATGGGTGGAAGATAGTTGAACATATCTGGTAGATTCCTTGAAGTGTTCATGATAGAAATTGACTTGTTGGATGTTAGCAAGAATGAGTGGGTGATATATGTGTAAGAAACCTAATGGATAAGTTTCTTCAATAGTATACAGTGCTTCCCAAAGTGTTTCAAATTTTGCTTTTTATGGCACATGATTGGGAGTATAGTAAAGGACCTTATCTCCTAGTTCTATTATTACTTTCCTTATCCATGCATCTTGCGTATGTTTAGAGTAATGCTTATGGAGCTCATTATGCATTAATGCTAGAAGCCTATTTTCATCTAAAAGGTTTAGATTCATCAGACATTCTCATTGGGCTAAGCTCAAATCAAGATCAAGTTGATTGGTAGTAGCTAAGGTTTGAAGCTCTACCTACATAAGAAGTGTTGGTAGTTTTCCATAAACTAACTCATACAGGGATTATCCTATGGGTAATTTCCATGATGTCCTATAGGCCCATAGAGCATCATTAAGTTAGTACTCCAATCCTTCCTAAACTTACTAACCATTCTAGTTAATATTATGGTGATTTCTCAATTAACTTCTATTTGACCATTAGCTTGGGAATGATATGATGTAGTTAGTTTGTGGTTGACCCCCAGTTGTTGCATGAGCTTCTTAAAGGTCGCATTAGTAAAATGAGTTCCTTTGTTAGATATGAGCTATTTGGGTACTCCAAATCTATTCACCACATTCTGTTGGAAGAATTTAGTAGCAGTCTTGGCTGTACAATCTTTAACTATTGTTGCCTCTACCCACTTTGTACAATAATCCACATTCACAATTATGTGTGCTTTTTCATTCAACATTGGCATTATGGATCTCATAAAATCAATTCCCCATATATCAAATCACATCAAAGGCTATATCCACTATTGTGGCCCTTCATTTTTGGCCATTATTCCTCCATCCATTTAACATTTGTCACTAGATTGTGCAAAGTTATGGTAATCTCTAAATAATGTAGACCAATAATAGTCTACCATTATTAGTTTGAGTGTCATCCTACGTCCTACATAGTGGCCACCACATGGGCCTTCATGGGCATCTTGTAGAACTCTCTGTTGATACACTCTAGCACACACCATCTAACTAGTCCATCTACACAGGTCTTGTATAAATTGCCATTGATTTCAATATATCCTTTTACTCTATGAAGGAATTTTTCTCATTATTTCTAACTCCAACCAATAGAAAGCTCTTGTGTTGATAGATAAGTCAGATAATCTATTGTCCATGGCTTCCCTATTGAATTTATAGCCATTACTATTTCAATAAATAAGTTTTTATTGGGGATTTGGTCAGATAAATGTTCTTCTTGATCTTGGACATTCCACTTTAGCCTTGATAAATGACTAGCTACCACATTTTCTATTTCCTTTTTATCGATCATCATGATATCGAATTCTTGCAAAATAACAAGTTATCTTTTACCCTAGGATTGACCACTAGTTTATTCATGAAAAATCAAATGGCATTGTGATCAGTATGAACATCAATTCAGTACCTAAGCACATAATGCCTAAACTTCTAAAGTGCATACACCATAGCCATCAACTCCTTTTATGTTGTGGTATTGTTTAGTTATGCCTCAATGAAGCTTCTGCTAGCATAGAGTATATAATAGGGTCTCTTTTGATCATCTAGTTATGTTAGTACTACACTAAGCATGTAATTAGAAGCATCAATCATGATGTGAAAAGGTTGGACTAGTCTAGAGCTTGAAGGATTGGTGTCTCAATTGATTTCTACTTTAGAGCTTCAAATGTCTTTTCAAATGAATCTATCCATTTGAAGGATGCATCCTTGTTAGTGAGTTCCACGAGCAATTTTTATATCTTTGAAAAATTCTCTATAAATCTTCTATAATATCCTATGTGGCCCAAGAATGATCTCACATCTTTTACTATCTATGGCCTTTGAATGATATTTTGTATGACTCAAATTTTCTTAGGATCTAGCTCAATACCTTTCTAGGAGATTTCATGTCCCAACACCATACCATCCTAGATCATAAGGTGGCTTTTTTGCCAATTGATCTTGATATTAGTTTTCATACATCTTTTTAGTACCTACTATAACTAGTCCAATGCTTACTTGAAATCTAGCCCATATTTAAAAAATCATCCATGAATACTTCGATGTCATTTTCAATCTTTTTCTGGAAGATGCTTAGTACCTTATGAGTGGCGAGATACCCCTACACTCAACCATACGAATACGAGTGTGTACGCGCGATCCGGTCAAACTCCGCAGACTAAATGCCTTAACGCCACAAGAAACACTTGGGGTTAATCGTTTGTTGTCTTCCCAGGCTTGCTTGTATGTGTCACGGTGTATGGTTAAGCAAGTCT
>MNCI01003234.1:388954-400772 GCA_015680685.1 Gnetum montanum
TCGTACTCATGTGTTACGACGAGCAGCCGATTCCTTGATTAGCCGTACACATCCGTAGATGCTCGTAATCAAGTCGTACTCGTGCGCACTAGGAAAGCAATAAATAACATTAAAATAAAACCATGTACTGCAAGGTTTATCCAATCAAGTTCATCTTTATTGCCGTACACAACTTGGGTTCAGGTTACAAAGTTGCTCGAATAAAGAGCCGTTCACTCTAGGACTCCTACTGCGGGCACATGGGAAAAATTCTAACTCTGGAGGGATCAAACTGCCAGAGCTTCGCTACATCTAGCCAGGATTCGTAAATGAAGGGAGTGCCGCCTCTTATTTATAGATATGGCGGCGGACCACAATATCATGTACGCGATATCGCAGCACTATGCATGTCGCGTCTCATCAGTACCAATCTCTGGAAGGTGGCTGGCACATTGCAAAGATCGAATGGCATCTACCTATAGGCAAACATTCCCTATGGACTGGTGAACATCATTTTCTCTTTGTCTTCAAGTGCAATGCAGATTTGATTATATCTGCTATATCCATCTAGAAAATTGTAATACTCATGTCTTGTAGTGGTATCCAAGACTTGATCAAAAAATGGTAGAGGGAAGTGATCCTTGAAATTATTAGCATTCAACATCCGGAAATCAATGTAGACTCCCCATTTTCCCTCTTCTTTGGAACAATCACTAAGGAATCAATCCATTCACTATCCGCAATAGGATAGATGAATCTTGCCTTTAGCAATTTCTCCAACTATTACTTGACTACTTTTAATTTGGGATTAAGCCTTCTTTGGGGTTGACATTATGGTTTGATTATAGGATCAGTATATATCTAACATTGACAAATTCTCAAATCAATTCCTATAATCTCATCATAAGACCACACGAATGTTGTGGGCCATCTGTTAATTACTTCCAACAACTTCCTCTTTGGTTCTTGTTTTAGGTTAATGTTGATTATTATTGGCTTCTTATTGTTTAGGAAATCATACTCTAATGTTGCTGATAGGATCTATAGTTTTAGTACTTTTAGCTCCATAGTGTCTAGGATATCTAATTGTCCCTAGTCTATCTCTTCTTCTTGACTTATTCGTGGGTAGGAGTGCCTTTTTACTTATCAACCTCTTCAACATAGGCACTAACAATTTGCTCTATTAATTCCATGTACTTGTTGAATTGAGTTTCTTCATATGTGATCAGTCATGTGAATTGGGTTGTAGCATACAGACATTTTTGCATAAATATTTCTTCTATACATTTATTGCATGCCTTGGCATCTTTTTGTTTAATAGCTCATATTCTCTACATGCAATTGCATCCATTATTGTTGTATGTAATACATGGAACTCTATGTCTCTGTATGACGTCAGCTTCTTCTTCCTTCGATATTACCAAGGACAAGTCGCAAATCCCAAGCTTAGCATCAATAGTGCTAAGCTAGGCTCTTCTTGTGATGATTGAGAATTCGCCTTTATTTTTACCTACATGAATTATCAAAAAATTTGTAGGGTAAGACTAGCCATTGATGGTGGTGATCACATCATCCACCTATCCTAGTGGGACTATGATTGACTGGTCTACAAGCTCTAACTAGATGTTACTCTTCTTCAATAGTGGTAGATTCCAAGCCTAATCCATGTATTATGAGATCAGGTTCATCCCTAACCCAAAGTCAAGTAGAGCCTTGCATGGTTTTTGCCTTACTATCTAAAGGTAAACTAAGGGACTTCTTGGATCCATTCACTTTTGTGGAAGGGCTCCTACGTTTATCCAATGGATGATTGTTTGAGTAAGGATGATAGTGGTTACATTAGCGTTTAACAAAGAGGGAATTTTGTTATTCTTTGGAGGATTGGATGAGGATGGAATGAAAGTAGATGTAATCCCCATCCTTCAAACCTTCTTGAGACTCATTCGAAAGAATGGTTATTTCTTGGATTATGGTTTGCACGTGGTCACATCCTCCTGCATGATGATTACTCTTTTTGCACTTTTTTTATTGTGGATGTGATGGTAGTTCCCCATGCATGATAGAAGGTGGCACTAGTGGAAGAGGATTTGGATGTTGATTGGAAGAACCAACTATGGATGGATGCATGTATAAGTTTGAATCTATCATTGGTGGTGTTGGTCTATGGTACTCAATGGGATAATATTGTGAAGTCTAACCAACAACATTAGCAAGAGAGATTAGACATTGCACATAGTACCATATGTGTCTAGCTACCAATATGGATGTTGTTGGCATGGTGGTGACATGACCCAAGATTAGGATTGTTGCCACTACTAATGGTACTACTCCTGTGGCTATGGGTAGGCTCCACTAAGATAGTATGTTAGTTAGAAGGTTTACCTATAGTTACCTTGAGGATAAGGTAACCATTTGGGCACTTTTTTTCTTGACAAAGCTAGGATTAAGTACATATGCCCCCATCTCTTGTATATGTGTTGTTATTGAACAACATCCCTTGGGATGCTCGTATTACCATATGACACATCCTTCCTCATCTTCGAAGCTTATGTCTAAACACTCAGCCATTGAAGCTGCTTTGCCCTTTTGTCCAAAATATTTTTTCCCTTTCTTGTCATTGCATTTTCCAAAGCCTTGCTCTATTCTCTATTTCACAATCTTCACTATTATTGCAAATTTTTCATCAACTAAGTTCCACATTTTCTCTACCTTTGTTGTGATGTTAATTATAGATTTCTGAATTGGTAGAGTCTTCTTCTAAATTGTCTAATCTAGGGTTTCTTCCTCTTAGGTATCACAAACTCTTACATCTCTTTCCTGATAGACGAGTCTATATTATATTCTTCCATTAATTCTCTCATTCTTAACTTGCCTTCCTTCTTTGCCTCTGATGAGTGGCGAGGTACCCCTACACTCAACCATGCGAAACGAGCGTAACACGTGCAATCCGGTCAAACTCCACAGACTAAATGCCTAAACGCCCCATGGAACACTTGGGGTTAATCATTCGTTGTCTTTCCATACTTACTTGTTGTTGTCATGGTGTAAGGTTAAGTAAGTCCGAGGTATATGATTTTTTTGGTCTTTTCTGGTTTTATGTCTTCTACGCTAAGAGCAAAGGGTTGAGAAAACTAGTGAACTCTAACTAATGTCCTAAGTCTAAATTAACTAGTGTCAGCATCCATTCCCACTTACCGTACACACCCTGAACTGTGCAACTGTGGCTACCAAACGCTAATCNNTCAATGCTCGTAACCAAGTCGTACTCATGCCACGCTAACAATAGGTAAGAAATAACATGAAATAAAACCTATCCATGTACTAAAAGGTTTATCCACAAAGCTCATCTTTATTTCCATACACAACTTGCGTTCAGGTACAAAGTTGCTCGAATAAAGAGCCGTTCACTTAGGGACTCCTACTGTGGGCACATGGAAAATATTCTATCTCTGGGGTGATCAATCTGCCAGAGCTTCACTACTTCTAGGCTAGGATTGGAAATGAGGGGAGTGCTGCCTCTTGTTTATAGATTTGGCGGCAGACCGCGATATCGCGTACGCGATATCACAGGGGACGACACGATATTGCATGGGATGCAATTTCGCGATCGCCGCGATATCGCGACTCATGCGATATCGCATCTCATCATACCCCTATGACTAAATGAAAACTCGTCCTCGAGTTCCTTACAATAATATCAGGTAGGTATGGAATTATTGAGGGAAATGGAACTAATGGGATGACATGTGAACGGATCATTATTACAAGACTTGACAAAACTGGTGTTCATGACAACAGGGGTCAACACCTTAGGCCTTTGTTGGTAGCTGAGAAAGAGAAAGAGAAAGAAGTTTTGCTACTGCCAACGCCAAAATTGCACCTTCGTTGTCCATCCATAAGCGCATCATCGATCTTGCTCCTTGCATCATTGCTTCTAGCACGGCTCCACTCCAAGTGTTTGCTCCAAATCCCATCTGTTGTTTGCATGTCCACCATCTGCACACACAACACAATCATATATTAGCAAGGGTAATTGAATCATCATGTAATTAATACCTTGCTTCAGTGTAGGTCCATTGGCTAGGTTGTGGTATGGCTGATATGGATCTAGGAATATGTTACTAATGACTACCGAAGGTGTAGGGGTTAGGAAGAAAATCAAAAATTTCAAGGTAGGGAGAAAATAAAAAAAATTAGGCCCCGTACCCCCATGAGTAATCGCAAACCTCTGGTAGCATTAGAATGGAGAAAGAAAAGGAGTAAGGAAGATAGATAAAAAATGACAACTATGGCATCGATGAAAGGGATGTCAAGATGGAAATGAACAAAATAAAATTAATTGCAAAATGTTAAGGGAAAGAATTTAACTAATTCTCCAAATAAAAATGTCAATGGGTCCTCCCCAAAGCAGGCTCATGCCCTTAATGCCTTGACAAACCCACATTCAAAGAGTTTGTAGGCCCTGGGAATGTCCATTGGAATAAGAGTTAAAGTCTTAACCACAAGAATTTACCAAAAAGAAAACAATGCATCAACCAAAATATATACACTAATGATACAACCGGTAATGAGGTGAACAATGGATAGAAGGACGAAGAGAAGAGAAATGAAATGGAATCCCAAGAACAAGGTGCTGTACAGCCCCTTGTGTGTTTGATGATTAATGTGACTTGGCAAATCTCATTCCAACTCCGGCCTCAAACCAACCACATCCAGTGACTTCTCATCAATGCATTTGGTTAAACCATCCACTTGGGAAACAAGAATGCATGCTCCAAGAGCCACCACTATTCTGACGAAACAAAGGAGAGAATGGGAAGCGAGAAGGACCTTAGTTAGAGGGAACACTTTTGGTTTCATAACCAGTGCTTGTAGCCCAAGTTTATTCATCTAAGGGGTGTGCTTTGAATTCTCACTTGGTTTGTTTTTTTTTGTTTTGTTTTGTGTTTTTATGCATGAGAACCACACCATGCAAAGATTTCTTATTTTTATTATCTCAGCTTTTGAAAGTTGGGTAACATCAGAACGGTAAGAAACTCAAGAAGAAAGCATTCAAGCACCCAAGAGAATGACCAACACAAAAGCATCAAGTTCCTTTGAAGTCACACCCTTGTCAATCCATGAGTCCTTCCTTAGTTTGAGAAATCCCCAGTCACCGATTCGTTAAAGTTCTTATTAGAAAGGGAACTGTACATTTCCAAGCTGAGGGAAACCATAGAAACTGGTGGATGGATGGATGAAGTGGTCTCATTGCCTGTCATATCAAAAGAAACATACCTTACTATCAACATTGTCACTCAAAGGTAAAAACCAAACATTAGAAATCAATATGAAAACAGTTCATACCATCATGGAGAACGCTTATTATGGGACAAACTTACAGGGTGGAACACACACACACACACACACACAAAATGAAAAAGTATAACAATGTTGTAAAACAAAAACTATAAAAGCTAAAGAAAGTTGTAAAACAAAAACTTAGAAAAGTTAAAGAAATTTGTAAAAAAAAACGTTGTAAAACAAAAACTTAAAAGAACTGAGGGCCCCATATGATTAGCATAGGTGGCCATCTCCCCCATGACTAAGTTGTAAGGGAGAGATCCGAAATAATGAGCATTTGTTTAAATTTCGGAGAAATGCCCAACTTCTCCCAATTGATGATCTTAGATTGAGGGGTGGAAGTTGGCAACGCTCATATTTCAATGTGTCTATGCCTTCATTGTTGGCATGGGTTTCCTCAGTTCGTTTCATGCACATTTTTCTGCTCCTTCGAGCAGTCAACCACAGGGTGTCTACTACTGGTTGTGTGGTTGCTACATACAAGCATCTTTGGCTCAAAGTTTCATGCGCACACCTGTTACATGGAGGTATTTCCTCCATGTCATCACCCGATGCCTCACTGTATGTGATGCATGGAACTTTCCTCTTCTCAATCTTTCCACATATGTTTATCTTAGAGATTTCCAAGGAAAGATCGCAGATCCTAAGGCATGCGTCTACTGTACTAAGCCATGCCCTTCCCATGATAATTGGAAAGTTTCCTTTGTTGTTGTTCACATCAATCACCAGAAAATCAACTGGGTAAGACCAACCACACATAGTGGTAATGACATCCTCCACCAATCCCAAGGGAATGGTGATGGACTGGTCTGCCAGCTCTAGTTGAATGTTGCTCTTCTTGAGTTGGGGCAGGTTCCAGGCGTGATACATCTCTCATGAAATTAAGTTGACTCCGAAACCTGAGTCAAGAAGAGCCCTATGTGGTTTATTTCTGGTGATCTGTAAATAGATTAAGGGACTCCCAGGATCATTTAGTTTCCTGGGAAGGTGGCCTACCTTGATCCAGTCGGTTACGGTATGCGTTAACATAACCGTATGCATTACGCTCTGATTTTGGACGGAAGGGTGCTCCGAAGTGTTAGATGGTGGAGGAGTGTACATGGCCTCAACCACTTGTTGTTGTGAGAGTTTGTCTGGGCTTTTGGTTCTGAAGTAAGGTCTTCTCTTTTTACAGTTGTCAGAACTAGTAGCAGGTTGGATATTTACAGCTCTCGCAGCGTGATGTTGCTGCGGTTGAGGAGGAAGTTCCCCTTGCATTGTTGGAGCAGGAGGTGTTATAGGAACTACTTGTGGTGGAAGAGGTGCAGATGGATTAGGAGGATGGAACGAGTGTGAGATGTCTCTCGGAGGAGAAGGAGTCCTTCTGAAGTACTCCCGAACTTGGTAGAAATGGTTGGGGGTTGCGTGACCCATAGATTCACTTGGAGAAATTGGCTGCTGCACATAATAACCATAAGGATCAGGCTGCCGATAAGGGTACTATTGTGTTGGTAGTGGCATCCCCCTTGATTGTGGGAATTGCCACTGTTGATGCTGTCCAATGGGCTATGGCGAAGTTCCACTTGGGTAATACGTTAGTGGTTGGTGGAATTTCCTTGGATTACCTTGTGGATAAGGTAACCTGCAGGGTGTTTGCCATTGGTTGAGTCTTGGATTAAGCACATACACCCCAGACTCCTGTAGATGTGAGATAATGGGGCAACATTCCTTAGGATGTTCATAGTAGCAGACCCCACATCCACTATCATCGTCTAAATCAAAATCCTCAGCCACATCGGAGTTAGTGATTTTTCCCTTACCCTTGTTATGTGCAGGGCTTAAATCTCTTCACTTTTTCTTACCTTTGTCACTACTTTGTTCTACCTTAGAATCTTCTACAATTTTCAACACTGTTTCAATTCTTGAGTCTAAGGAATCCCACATTTGGTCTACTTTGGCCGATACCTCAGTTATTAACTTTTGGATCGGCAAAGTTTTTCGATTCACCAACTCTTCGATTGGTGACTCATCCTCTTCATCACAAAATTTCACTACCTTCTTTCGAAGGGAGGGATTGCAGTTGTACTCTTCTACACTTTCTCTTTTGCGTAGCTCACCCTCTTCATTTGCTACTTGCTCTAACAAGCTATGTACTTCATGGGCTCTGAGTTGTGAGAGTCTCCCTTGGGCATAAGTCCCAAGGGTTCTTCTAGTTTCATTCCTTAGCCCATCCACAATGTGGCGAAGTTGATCCCGGTGAGCGTACCCATGGCCCGAGCAACAATGTAACAATGTGTAATAGTGGGCCATGGCAGCATCCAAGGGTTCATGTGTACCTTGCTTCCAACCTTGGATCTGCTTACGCAAATTAGACACTCTGGAGTACGTTTGATACTTCTCGTTGAACAGTTCTAGCATAGTACTCCACCTCCTGATGGTTTCCGATTCTAAGGACCGGTACCAACTCTCTACTTCTTTTGTGAGTGTCCTTGGGAACAACTTAAGTTTCTACCACTCACTGTCTATATTCTACAAGGCACAGGCATCATGGAATACCTGTAAATGATTCTACGAATCAGCATTATATCCCCCTTCAAACCGTGGGATGTTGTTCATGTCTAATCGTTTGATCCGGCTATCCTTTAAATGCCTTGTGGGAATCCTAATTGCCTCCATTATGTCAAGCATACTTTGGGTTGCAAGTAGGGGCTCATCATGATCATCTCTTTCATGATGCCTATGATGTCTACATTGTTCCCTACTCTCCCTACATCCTTGCCCTTGTCTTCTCTCTCGACCTTCCTATCGAGGTTTCTCGTCCTTTTTACTTTTATCCTTACCTTTGTGTTCATGGTGGCTATGCCCAGATGTGGAAGGAGAGGATGAATGATGGGAAGAAGGGGAAGAAGAAGGGGAACCATCGCCATGACGATGTTTCTTGCCTTCTCTTTGGCTGCTACGGCCCCAATCGTCGTGATGATCAAAGTGCCCATCCTTAGCATGAGTGGTTGTTCCCTCTATGAATAGCTAGTGTTCACGGGCATCAGAACTAGGGATATGTATCGTTGATCGTAGGTTTTGATACTCATCCTCCTCACCATCATTAGAAGAGGGAACATCCTTTGCTAAAGAACCCATGATAAGGGGTTCCTCATCTCCAATTTTGCTAAGGATGTGCGGGGCTTTGCCCTTCAGAAAGGTATGTTGATTCTCCTGCCTTAAGTCCCGAATACGTTGGGCATCTATGGGATGATAATCCCTTATGTCAAAGTCATCCATAACGTATTCCGCAAATAGTTCTTGCATGTCAATCTGTACCAAGGCACGAAAAAGCATGGGAGAGATTGATCGATCTGGGGGTAACACAATGTTACCTTGCAAATCTCTCCACCGCAGGTGTTCCTCCTGATGGAGAATAAAAGTAAAATTAGGAATATACTCATCAAGATGAGTATATGTCATCTTATATTATTGAGGTACTGGCTGATTTTGGTTATGTTTTTTCAGTTGCTGACTGTCTCATGTATGATCCTTAGGTGGTGANAATTATGTTTTTTCAGTTGCTGACTGTCTCATGTATGATCCTTAGGTGGTGAGTTGCTCTTATGAGAAGAAGGCATTTTGATCAGTGTGCTAAATTCACCGTTATATAATTTTTATCTGATTAACCCAAAGTTTCGTTAAGGCTCACAACGATGTGAGTGATATCCTTTATGTTCTATTCGGCGCACAAACACTTAGTCCCCGGCAACAGCGCCTATGATGAGTGGCAAGGTACCCCTACACTCAACCATGTGAAACGAGCGTAACACGCATGATCTGGTCGAACTCCATAGACTAAATGCCTAAACGCCCCATGGAACACTTGGGGTTAATCATTCGTTGTCTTCCCAGACTTACTTGTTGTTGTTACGGTGTATGGTTAAGTAAGTCCGAGGTATATGATTTTTTTGGTCTTTTTGTGATTTTATGTCTTCTATGCTAAGAGCAAAGGGTTGAGAAAACTAGCAAACTCTAACTAATGTCCTAAGTCTAAATTAACTAGTGTCAGCATCCATTCCCACTTACCGTACACACCCTGAACTGTGCAACTGTGGCTACCAAACGCTAATCGTTACTGGGATCACCACATGTAACGCACGTGCTCGAAGTGGTCGTACTAAGGCACCTAACTAGCCTAAGTGTGCCGAGCAGCCGATTCCTTGACTAGCCGTACACATCTGTAGATGCTCGTAATCAATTCGTACTCGTCCCACGTTCTAGGAGATAAGGGTGAGAGAATCTAATCGCGATGAGTAGCTGATTCCTTGGTTAGCCGTACACATTCGTCAATGCTCGTAACCAAGTCGTACTCATGCTATGCTAACAATAGGTAAGAAATAACATGAAATAAAACCTATCCAGGTATTGCAAGGTTTATCCACAAAGCTTGTCTTTATTGCTGTACACAACTTGCGTTCAGGTACAAAGCTGCTCGAATAAAGAACCGTTCACTTGGGGACTCCTACTGTGGGCACATGGAAAATATTCTATCTCTGGGGTGATCAATCCGCCAGAGCTTCGCTACTTCTAGCCTAGGATTGGAAATGAGAGGAGTGCCACCTCTTATTTATAGATTTGGCAGTGGACTGCGATATCACGTACGCGATATCGTAGGGGACAACGTGATATCGCAACCGCTGCGATATCGCGTCTCATCAGCCTCTTAATCAATCAATCTTTGTATATGATGGATAAACTCTTTGATAATTATCCTTAGGCATAAACCCCAAGGATCTCTTTGGTATTATTTTGTAACCCATCAACAATGTGCCTTAGTTGTTCCCATTGTGAGAATCTAGGGCCTAGGCATCTATGTAGTAGTGAATAATACCTACCCATTCCTGCATTAAGGGATTCATGGATCCCTTGCTTCCATCTTTGGATTTTTTTTTTGCAAATTGCACACTCGTGAATAAGTTTGATATTTATCATTGAAGAACTCTAACATGGTATTCCATCTTTTGATTGATTCTAGTTTAAGTGATCTATACCAGCTCTCAACTTCTTTCACAAATATCTGTGGAAACAACTTCAATTTATGCCAATTACTTTCAATAATTTTTAGGGCATAGGCATCATGGAATGCTTAAAGGTGATGTTAAGGATCAACATTATAATCACCCTCAAATGTGGGCATGTTATTCATATCTAGCCATTTGATACTATTGTCCTTGACATGCTTGGTCAAAATATAAATAGCTTCCCTAATGTTGATCATGCTTTGAGTAGCCAATAGGGGTTCATCATCATAATTGGGTTCATTGGCTTTATTGTAGTAATAAATTCTTTGGTGCTCATGTCATTGTTAGTCTTCTCTCCTATCCCTACGTCTTCTTCGTTCATAATCTTCATCTTCCTTATCTGAATGCCTCAGGTGATAGTCATGGTAATCACAAGTTCTTCTCTCTTCCCCAGCATAGTCTTGGTGCCTTACCCTCCTCCTATCAGAGTCCATTCTTGATCCTGAAGATGAGGATGAGGTAGTAGAAGAATAGTATCAAATTGTCCTTCTTTCATGACTATGATATTCTTCTCTGTAGGATCTAGCAAAAACTCTTGGCCTTGAGTACTACTTATATTTTGAGTCAGTTTCCTCCCTCTTAGGTGTCGCTACTAGGGTGGAATGCAATTGAACTTTGATAGGTTCCTCTAATTAAATGATAGATGTCTACGAATGGACTTCATGATTTTGGTGGAGTTGCTTAGCAATGAATGCATCATCATCAAGCTCTTCTAAGAAAATAGAAAAGTTGACTTTCTTTCCTTTATTATGGACATGGTTAATTTCCATGACAACATCTCTCTTTACTTGCTCCTTAGTGGGCTAATAGGGTTGTATCATGCATTTGGTCACATAATACTTGTCAAGTGTCTTACTTAGATTCATGTTCCTTAGAGCTATCTAAAGCATGATGGTGCTGAGTGCTCTGGAGGTAGAACAATGTTACCTTGAAAAATCTCTCCATCTTAGTTGCACATCTTGGTAAAAAATGAAAGTATAATTGAGATAGTAAAGATCATTATGAGCATATGAGATCCTTGCTTGCATTGATATGCTCCATTCTTCTTCGTCATTGATTCTTTCATTGCCCTTTTTTGTTTCTTTGGCAGGTGATGATGTATATTTCTTTGAAGCCATGTTATGGTTTAAGACATTGGTTAAGTGTGCTTACTTTTAGAGTTATTAGAAGATTATGAATTTTAACTTTGGGTTCTTGATACAATGAACTTTATGAAATCAATTACTCAGCGCACATTAACTTATCCTCAATAATGCTAACAATGATGAGTGATGGAGTAATCCAACCTCCAACCATACAAGTCATAGGCATTCACATGCAACTAGATCATAATCCATAGACAAGGCAATGTTAATATGCTAGCAATTGGTTTAAGTTCGAGACCGTTGTCTTCCCACATGGAGCTAGTGAAGTCTACGGGTATGGTTTAGCTCATAGTGAGGTATATGATATCT
>MNCI01003234.1:407146-422197 GCA_015680685.1 Gnetum montanum
CACAAGGGGCTGTACACCACCTTGTTCTTGGGATTCCATTCCATTCTCTTCTCTCCATCCTTCTCTACATTATTCACCTCATTGCCGGTTGTATCATTAGTGTATATATTTTGGTTGATACATTGTTTTCTTTTTGGTAAATTCTTGCGGTTAAGACTTTAACTCTTGTTCTAAGTGACATTCTCAAGGCCTATGGACTCTTTGAATGTGGGCTTGTCAGGGCACTAATGGCATGAGCCTGCTTTGGGGAGGACCCACTAACATTCCTATTTGGAGCATTAGTTAAATTCTTTCCCTTAACATTTTGCAATTAATTTTAGTTTTGTTCATTTCCATTTTACATCCCTTTCATCGATGCCATAGTTATCCCTTTTTATCTATCTTTCTTACTCATTTTCTTTTTCCATTCTAATGCTACCAGAGGTTCGCGATTAGTCATGGGGGTATGGGGCCTGATTTTTTCGATTTTCTCCTAGCCCCAAAATTTTTGATTTTCTTCCTAACCCCTACACCTTCGGTAGTCATCAGTCACATATTCCTAGATCCATATTAGCCATACCACAATCTAGCCAATGATTTTACACCGAAGCAAGGTATCAATTACATGATGATTCAATTACCCTTGCTAATATATGATTGTGTTGTGTGTGCAGATGACGGAAATGCAAACAATGGATTGGATCTGGAGCAAACACTTGGAATGGAGCAGCGTTGAAGCAGCTATGCAAGGAGCAAGATCAATAGCACGCTTACGAATGGACAATGAAGGTGCAATCTTGGCGTTGGTAGCAACAACACTTCTTTCTCTCTCTTTCTCAGTTGCCAACAAAGGCTTGATGTCATTGTAATAAGGTGTTCACCCTTGTTGTCATGAACACCAGTTTTGTCAAGTCTTGTAATAATGATCCGTTCACATGTCATCCCATTAGTTCCATTCCCCTTAATAATTCCATACCTACATGATATTATTGTAAAGAACTCAAGGACGAGTTTTCATTTAGTCATGGGGGTATGATGAGATGCGATATCGCATGCACCGCGATATCGCGGTTGTCACGATATCGCATCCCATCCAATATTGCGTACGCGATATCGCAGCCATCACGATATCGCATCCCATGCAATATCGCGTACGCGATATTGCATCGTTCCCTACGATATCACGTACGCGATATCGCGGTTTGCCGCCAAATCTATAAATAAGAGGCGGCACTCCCCTCATTTGAAATCCTAGGCTAGAAGTAGGGAAACTCTGGTAGTTTGATCACTCCAGAGATAGAATATTTTCCATGTGCCCGCAGTAGGAGTCCCCAAGTGAACAGCTCTTTATTCGAGCAGCTTTGTACCTGAACGCAAGTTGTGTACGGAAATACAGACGAGCTTTGTGGATAAACCTTGCAGTACATGGAATAGGTTTATTACTTGTTATTTCCTACCTGTTATTTATTACCTGTTGTTAGCGCGGCATGAGTACGACTTGGTTACGAGCATTGACGAATGTGTATGGCTAACCAAGGAATCGACTACTCGTCACGATTAGATTCTCTCACCCTGATCTCCTAGAACGTGGGATGAGTACGCCTTGATTACGAGCATCTACGGATATGTACGGCTAGTCAAGGAATCGGCTGCTCATCACGCTTAGGCTAGTTAGGTGCCTCAGTATGACCACTTCGAGCACGTGCGTTACGTGTGTTGATCCCAGTAATGATTAGCGTTTGGTAGCCACAGTTGCATAGTTCAGGGTGTGTACGGTAAGTGGGAACGGATGCTGACGCTAGTTAATTTAGACTTAGGACATTAATTAGGGTTAGTTAGTTTCTCAACCCTTTGCTCTTAGCGTAGAAGACATAAAACCAGAAAAGACCAAAAAAATCATATACCTCGAACTTAACCATACACCGTGACAACAACAAGTAAGTCTAGGAAGACAACAAATGATTAACCCCAAGTGTTCCATGGGGCGTTTAGGCATTTAGTCTACGGAGTTCGATCAAATCGCGCGTGCTACGCTCGTTTTGTATGGTTGAGTGTAGGGGTACCTCGCCACTCATCACTACTAAAATAGAAAAGTGAGACATGCTCCAAAATCAAAAGGCTGAAAAATTAAAAGTAATACTAAATATATGAAATGCAATTTTAATAACAACATAAACAGTGGTGAAATAGAAGTGACAGTTTAAGGCAGTAAAGTCCCTCGCTATAAATAATTTTGCTACCAAGGATCAATCCTCTAATCAAATGATGAAATTGATAAACATATCAGAAATAGAATTAACATAGAATGATCAAAATGGAGACATGCTAGTGGTGTTCTATATGATAAAAGACTATCAATAATATTAAAGGAGAAATTTTACAAGACATTAATTAGGCCTGCTATCTTAAATGGTACTGAATGTTGGGTAATACAAAAGAAGCATGAACAACAAATCATAGTGGTAAAAATGTGAATGCTTCAATGGATGTTGAATATTACTAGAAGAGATAAACTACATAATGCAAACATTAGAGGAAGACTTGGAGTTGCTTCTATTTCAAATAAGCTCCAAGAATAGTGGCTTAGATGGTTTAAACATGTGTAAAGAAGATAAAAAAATAAGTCTATAAACAAAGGATGTTATATCACTATTCCAAGAAAGCCGCAAAAAGGAAGACTAAAGAAAACATGGAAAAAATGATCAAAGATTATTTAAAGAAACTACAAATAAAAAAAAATCTAGCTCTTTATAGAGGCAAATGATTAAAAAATACCTCATGTAGCTAACCCCATTTTGTTATGACAAGACTAGGATATCAGTGATGTGATAAGTGTCCCCAAAATGTTTCAAGTCTCAAGAAATCAAATTAATGTTAAGCATTAGACCATTATAAGTATCTTAGCCTTATCCTAATTTAGGGTCAATGATACAAATTATCTTTCACAATTGATTTTTATGAAGAGCTAAATTTGATCTATATGTAATTTTATTATATCTCCTTTAATCATTTCTTTCCATATCTTTCTTGTCTTCCTTTTGCAAGTTTCTTTGAAAGTGTGATGTTGTAGGCTCTTTTCAAAGGTTCATTATTTGTAATCAAAGTAGCTCCAAGTCTTCCTCTCATATCTATATTATGCAGTTTGTCTCATTTTGGAACATTATTGATTTTTGTTGCTCATGTTGCTTTTTAAAGTTTTATAGTAATATTTTTATCACATAAAAAACCATTATTCTCTCTGCATTTTAAGAGTTTACCTCAATCAAAGCTCAATATTCATGCATCCATTGTATTTCTTATGTCCTTGTCAATTTCACCATGTGATTGAAGGATTTATCCTACATAACAAAACATTTTGTTTCATTTTGGAACATTATTGATTTTTGTTGCTCATGTTGCTTTTTAAAGTTTTATAGTAATATTTTTATCACATAAAAAACCATTATTCTCTCAGCATTTTAAGAGTTTACCTCAATCAAGGCTCAATATTCATGCATCCATTATATTTCTTATGTCCTTGTCAATTTCACCATGTGATTGAAGGATTTATCCTACATAACAAAACCATTTTGAACAAAGGATATTTTAGCCTTAAAATGTTACTTCAATGTCATCTTGTTGATTACATTCAATGTATTCTATTTTATTTCTACTCATTTTTAAACCTTTTTAATTTATCCTATTCAGTGTATCCTATTCATTGATTTATCCTTGGTGTAAACCTATGTGATTCAATAAGTTAATTATAAGAATACTGTGATTTAATTATTATATATGTTCTTCTAATTATTCCAATAGTAGAACCTTCATGCATGTTTTGAATCAATTCAATAAGTTAATAGAGTGAGCTATAAAATAAGAAAATATTTAATTGAAATATTCTCAAATTCAAGATATAATAAGTGTATCATTTTGCTAAAATTATTGTTATAGTGTAACATACATTTCAATATTAAGCAAGGAACTCACTTGATTTGAGAATGTGGTGGTGCAAATTCAATACTAAAGAGACTATGCTAGGGCACGTCAACAATCATGTTTAGCCATATAAATTAAAAACAAGCAATTCTGATTCAGAATGATATATCATGAAATTTCCATAACGTTCTGAAAATGAATACAAGCTAAGACATTCAAGACATGGAGCTTTAACCTTTATTCAAAGTGCAATTCCCGGATGGAGTTCCATAAAATTTGGTGGAAATCCATGCAGTAACTGTACTTTGAATAAAGGTTACCCATTCATACAAAAAGATGTCTTGATTTTTAATTATTCTACTTGTTTTGAATCTTGCTGGAGGCCACTGCAATTGCAGAAGCTGCACGTCTCTCTTCTTTTCCGTACCTTATTCCGCAAGCATTACAAAGAGACTACAACAATGAATCCAATACAAGAAAGGTAAGAAATCATGATGAAAAAGGCTTTTGCAGAATCTAAGAATAATGTATACACACGCACATACTCCATTTGGGCCATTTCTCCATAAGGGAGTGGTGGTGGTGTGACATCTTGAGCATTCTCTTGCTACGACCAAGTTGGTAGCAAGTGCTGCAGCAGAGTTGCTTCTCCTACGTTTTCTTGCTATTTTTGCTGGCAAAGTACTGCACCTTACCTGCACCAGTTGTTAGAACGAGAGAAAATAATTCATATGTTTGATAATCCATCAGAATTTAATTTATTGTTTTTGCAAGTTCTTGAGTTAAGATCCATTACATGGAAAAAGGAGTTAGAATTTTATATAAGAATGTATAGTCGAGAATCATTCAAAAAGAAGGCAGTGGAAAAATTTAACCTAATGTTCCGCGGAAAAATATTTGAATATTTGTCAAGATTATTGATCACTCAATGGTCATCCATTTGTGAAAGTGCGTGGGTGGTTCACAATGTCAATGTCAAAGTATACAATTCTGTATGAAACCATGTGGGCCTGGAAATGTTTACATTACAAAGAAACAGCACCAAAATGCATGCATGGAAAATAGGAAATTGGCATATGGTTCTGAAAAATCATGCATGGAAAAATCTTGAACGGATGAGGCAGCATGGCACATTTTTAATAGTAGAATGTGAGGTAAATATCTATTTTCAACAAAAAATTAAAATGAAGCATCAACGGTCATCAACCAAACCAAATGCTGTAAATCAAAGTCATCAAACAAAAAACCTACAGTAAAAGCTAACCGAGGTTATAATCTTCGTATAAAAAGTGAACCGAGATTATAATCTTCGCATAAAATTCACATGCATAGCAACCTTCATAATACTAACTAAACATATTACAGTAAATATGAGAATAGTCATAAAAATAAACTTAACCTTGGAAGCCATAGAAGCATGAGAAGGATTCATCATGCTAAGAGTGAGGCCACCAGCTCCAAAGCTGAGAAATGCAGGCACTGTTGTGGGTTGAGCCTCTGAAACGAGAAAAGAGGAGGCGAAGCTAAGCCTGTCTTGCCATAGAGGCCCGATTGTTTGGCTAAGTTTGAGCTTCTTGGTCCTATTTGAGCTCCTATACATGGTCTCGGTGGCTGACACTGAAACCGAAGAACAAGAAGGGGAAGATGAAGAACTGGGGAGGGCAATGGACAGGGTGCAGTCCACAGAAGAAGTTGAGGTGTCAGAGTTTCCATGGAAGCAGCTGCTGTCAATGTCATCATCAAGGCATCTCAGAAGGTCAAGTTCCCTCAAACCAGGAAGAGGAGCACAATCATGAGCAGCTAAACCCAAATGGCCAAAATGTGAAGTAGTGGATAAGCCCTCTGCATCTGCAGTGGAGCAGCGACTCTCTCTAGTGTTGAATCCATTATTGAACTGGGAAGCACAACAAACCGATCCTATGCTTAAGCATAAACGAGTGTCACAGTGCTTGTTGCAACTGTTGAGGCTCAGGAATGCCATAGGAAATAGGGGACAAAACAAAAAACAGACAAACAGGGCAGAAAACAGGACAGCTAATGAAATGAACACTGCACACTGTCTGCCTGTATTCCCTTCAACTAATAGTGCTTGGTATAGTAAGTCTACAACCAAGAACTCTTGCAGTGCAAATGAAATCAACGACATTCTATGTAGCCATGAAATTTTGTTTCACAATTCACAGTCAAACAAAATGCAAAAAAATGCAGAGAAACAGATATTCTCTTAACTTTTTTCGAGTTTCACATTCTGCAAATACTAGTGTATATTCATATATATATAGTGTATCAAACACCCACAACTTGAAAACATGAATCATAGGTTCTCCTCCTCCTGTGAATAAATGCCCAATCGCAAACCCTGCCATCGATGCTGCCCAAAAACAAAATAAACCCAGCAACATGGCAATTGTGGGATCGCAGTAAAAACCTGGAGCATAAAAAAAATCTCGATTCCAATCTATCTCCAGCAGATTACAAAACAAAAAAATCAGACTAAAAACCAAAAAACCTAAAAACATTAAAACAAAAAGATAAGGAGAATCCAAGGCAGTCATTAACCTGAAAGTAACGGCTGCTTCTCAACGATTCTCAGAATCTCAGTGCAATCGTCAGAGAATAATTTTTGCTGTGAAACATTCCCATATCACAAATGAAATTGGGGATAATCATGCAAGTTAGTGGTGTCATTATTCTGTGTGTAAAAGTTTTGCAGCACCATCATTGACGAGGTTCAATCCTCGCTATTTTTAGCTTCTGACACTATCTGATTTCCAGGTAAAAAAACTTAGTGCTACACAATCTTTTTGATAGGATTATATAGTGTCAGACGTAAAATATGGAGAGGACCGTTTCAATTTTATGGCCCCTGTTTGGAAAAGGGAGCAATCTTTAAAACACTAACAAGGCACGGCTTTTTACAATTATGGCTTTAGGTGATGATCCATAGAGCCTTTGGTATGTAAACATAATTTTTGTAAATTAGGGATTTATATGATATTTTGGAGAGTTGAGCCTTATGCCTTTTTTCTTGCATAAATAATAAAATATTATGATTATAAGTATTTCATCTCTACCATCTTGTTTAAGTCCGTTGCAAGAAATATTTTTCATTTGGGTGGATGCTATACGTTTGCAAAAAATAATATTATTATAATAAATTCTATTATTTTAATCATTAACGTTATCATAATATTAAATATTTTTTATAAGAATTTCAAATTTGAATAACTTTGTTTCTATATATTTGTTTTAAAGCCAAACAAGTGTCGTGATGATAATTTTTTCACATACTTTTCATTTATGCAATTTATTAATATTTAGGTTATTAGCTTTTGTTCCATTTATTAATTTAAATTTTCTCTAAATTTATTTATTTAGCTATGAAAATATGTTATTAAAAATTGTGTTGTATTATATGAATATACTCTTTGTATGTTATTAAATAGTTATTTGTACTATTGTGATAATTTAACTATAAGTATACCCTAAGACATATACCATGATACTTGATGAGTCATGTTTTGTAAGGCTTCGATATCAAATATTGGATATCGGAGCCACAATGTCTAGTATCTGATATCAAGGCACAACCTCCAATGTCGAGGATTTGATATCGCCCCTTCCATGCTAGCCTATAAATACAACACTTGGGTGCATGGTTGGGATATAGATTCATATAGATTTTAAAAGTAGACATAGAAGTTTTTGTTAGTTTGTTTTCAATGAATGCTCGCAGTGTGATATTAAGTGATTGTATGGCATCCTTATTTAAGTATGACGTACTTGGACACGTTACATGTTCGACAATAAAGATCAAGATTACTTCCATCATCGCAACATCCACTTAGCTTTATTATTATTTTTGATTACTTAAATGCTTACTATTTTCCTTAGTTAATGTTTATCATTTATTGTTATTTATTATTCTCTGTCATTAAGCAGAATGAGTATGACTAATCATGAGTGCTTAAGTGTAATTACTTAGTGATGAGTGGTGAGGTACCCCTACACTCAACTATATGAATACAAGCGTAGCATGCGTGATTCGGTCGAACTCCGCAGACTAAGTGCCTACATGCCTCATGGAACACTTAAGGTTAATTATTCATTGTCTTCCCAGACTTACTTGTAGTTGTTACGGTGTATGGTTAAGTAAGTCTAAGGTATATGATTTTTATGTCTTTTCGGTTTTATCTCCTATGCTAATAAGGTGAAGGGTGAAGAGACTAATTACTAACTGTAACTAACTAACTAAGTCTTAATTAACCTAGCGTCAGCATCTGTTCCCACTTATCGTTCACACCTTGAACCAATGCAACCTTGGATACCAAACGCTAATCGTTACTGGGACCACCAAGCGTAACGCACGTGCTCAAAGCGATCGTACTGAGGCACTTAACTAGGAGAGAAGGGTTGAGAGAGATTAATGACTAATAAAGCAATTAAATGATAAACAGTAAATAACAGGAAATAAAGTCCTAATTAGCCTATTCCATGCACTGCAGGGTTTATCTAAGAAGTTCGTCTTTATTGCCGTACACAAACATGTGTTCAGGTACAATATTTGCTCGAATAAAGATCCGTTCACTTTGGAGCTCCTACTGCGGGCACATGGAAAATATTCTATCTCTAGAGAGGTAAAACTGCCATAGTTTCGCTAAGGGTGTAGATCTAGATGTGAAACAAAGGAAGAGCCACCTCTTATTTATAGACTTGGTGGCAGACCATGATATCGCGTACGCGATATCGTTGGGGACGATGCGATATCACATACGTGATATTGCATGGGATGTGATATCGCAGCGGACGCGATATCATAGCCCATGCGATATCGCATCCCATCATACCCCCATGACTGAATAAAAACTCGTCCTCGAGTTCCTTACAAAATATTGGGACAGTATGGGATTATTGACTCAAAATGGAACTAATGGGATGACATGTGAACGGATCATCATTACAAGATAAGACAAAACTAGTGTTCATGACAACAAGAGTGAACACCTTATTATATTTGACATCAGGTCTTATTTGGCAGCTGAGAAAAAGAGAGAGAAAGAAGTTTTGCTACTGCCAACACCAAGATTGCGCCTTTCGTTGTCCATCCGTAAGCACGCCATTAGTCTTGCTCCTTGCATAGTTGCTTTAGCACCGCTCCATTCTAGGTGTTCCCGCCAAATCCAATCCGTTGTTGTACGATTGCCATCTGCACACACAACACAGTCTTATATTAGCAAGGGTAAATAAATTCCAATGCAGTTGATACCTTGCTTCGGTAAAAGGTCCATTAGTTGAGTTGTGGTATGGCCAATACGAATCTAGAGATATAATAGTGGTGACTACCAAAGGTGTAGGGGTTAGGAGAAAATCGAAAAAATTTGGGCCCTGTACCCCCATGACTAATAGTGAACCTCCGGTAGCGGTAGAATGGAGAAAGAATAGGAACAAGAAAGATGAAGAAAAAGAGAAAACTATGACATCGATGAAATGGATGTTAAGATGGAAATGAACAAAATAAAATGGATTGCAAAAATGTTAGGGGAAAGAATTTAACGGATGCACCAAATAGGAATGTCAGTGGGTCCTCCGCAAAGCAAGCCCATGCCCTTAATGCCCTGACAAACCCACATCCAAAGAGTTCGTAGGCTCTAGGAATGTCATTTGGAATAAGAGTTAAAGTCTTAACCGCAAGAATTTATCAAAAAGAAAACAATGCATCAACCAAAGTATACACTAATGATACAACCAACAATAAGGTGAACAATGGAGAGAAGGATGGAGAGGAGAGAATGGAATGGAGTCTCAAGAACAAGGTGGTGTACAGTCCCCTGTGTATTTCATGATTAATGTGACTTAGCAAATCCCATTCCAAGTCTAGCCTCAAACAAACCACATCCAGTGACTTTGCATTAATGCATTTGGCTAATTCATCCCCCTGAAGTAACAAAAATGTTTCCACCAAAGAGTCACCACCATTCTGATGAAACAAAGGAAGAGAGAATGGAAAGCGAGAAGGGCCTTAGTTAGAGGGAACATTTTTATTTTAGTTCCATAACCAGTGCTTGTAGCCCAAAGGATTATTTCGTCTAAGGGGTGTGCTTTGAATTCTCACTGTGTTTTTTTTTTTTTGCCTTTTGTGTTTTATATGTTTATGCGTGAGAACCACACCATGCAAAGACTTTGTTATTTTTGTTTGCTCAACTTCTTGATAATTGAATAACGTCGAAACGGTAAGAAAACTCAAGAAGAAAACATCCAAGCACCCAAGAGAATGGCCAACACAAAAGCATCAAGTTCCCTTGAAGTCATACCCTTTTCAATCCTTGAGTCCTTCCTTAGTTTGAGAAATGCCCAGTCACCGATTCATTAGAGTTTTTATTTAGAAAGGGACTGTACATTTCCAAGCCGAGAGAGACCATAGAAAATTGTGGATGTATGGATGAAGTAGACTCATTGCCTACTACATCAAAAGAAACATACCTTAGTATCAACATCATAACTTAAAGGTAAAAACCAAACATTAGCAACCAATAGAAAAATAGTTCATACCATCATGAAGAACACATTGAATGACAAACTTACACAGTGGATAACACACAAACACACACACACACACAAAATGAAAAAGTGTAACGATGTTGTAAAACAAAAATAAGAAAAATTGAAGAAATTTGTAAAACAAAAATGTGTAAAACAAAAACATATAAAAAAAATGTGTAAGAAAAAAATGTGTAAAACAAAAACATGTAAAAAAATGTGTAAAACAAAAAAACTAAAAAGAACTGAGGGTCCCAAATGATTAGCATACGTGACCATCTTCCCCATGACTGAATGGAAAGGGAGAGATCCGAAATAATGAACGTCTATTTGAATTTCGTAAAAGTACCCAACTTCTCCCCATTGATGTTCTTAGATTAAGGGGTGGAAGTCGGCGACACTCATATTCCAATGTGTTTATGCCTTCATTGTAGGCATGAGTTATTCCCCTAGTTCGTTTCATGCATGTTGGTTTTCTCTTTCGACTAGCTGTCAACCATGGGGTGTCCACTACTTGTGTGGTTGCTACATATAGGCATCTTTATCTCAAAGTTTCAAGGGCACACCTATTGCATGGAGGAGATGCCGAGCATTCCTCCATGTCATCACCCGATNGAAATCGGCTGGGTATGACCAACCACACACAGTGGTAACAATGTCCTCCACCAATCCCAAGGGAATGGTGATGAACTGGTCTGCCAACTCTAGTTGAATATTTCTCTTCTTAAGTTGGGACAGGTTCCAGGCTTGATACATTTCTCGTGATATTAAGTTGACTCCGAAACCTGAGTCAAGAAGAGCCTTATGTGGTTCGTTCTCGATGACTTGGAGATAGATTAAGGGACTTCCAGGGTCAAATAGTTTCCTGGGAAGGTGTCCTAACTTGATCCAGTCGATTATGGTATGTGTTAACATAACCGTATGTGTTAAGCTCTGTTGTTGGACTGAAGGGTGCTCTCAAGCCTTATTTGTTGGAGGAGCATACCTAAACTCAACCGCTTATGGTTGTGAGAGCTTGTCTGGGCCTTTGGTTCTGAAGAAAGATCTTCTCTTCTTGCGGTTGTTAGAACCAGCAGTGTGTTGAATGGTTATGGCTCTCATAGCATTACGTTGCTGCGGTTGAGTGGGGAGTTCCCTTTGCATTGTTGGAGCAGGTGGTATGGGAACTACCAGCGGAAGAGAGGCGAATGGATTAGGAGGATGGTATGGGTGTGGAGTGTCTCCTGGAGGAGAAGGAGTCCTTCTAAAGTACTCCCGAAACTGGTAGTAACATTAGGGAGTTGTGTGACCCATGGAGTCACTTGGAGAAATCGGTTGCTGCACATAATAACCATAAGGATCAGGTTTCCGGTAAGGGTACTGTTGTTTAGGCGATGGCATCCCCCATGATTGTGGGTATTGCCACTACTGATGTTGCCCGATGGGTTGTGGTGGAGTTCCACTTGGATTGTATGTTAATGGTTGGTGGAACTATCTTGGGTTACATTGGGGATAAGGTAACCTTCGGGGTGTCTGCTGTTTGTTAAGTCTTGGGTTGAGTGCATATACCCTAGACTCTTGTAGATGCGAGATGATTGGACAACATCCCTTGGGATGGTCATATTGGCATATCTCACATCCACTGCCATTGTCTATGTCCAAATCCACAACCTCATTGGAGATAGTTATTTTCCTTTTACCCTTGTCACGTGCAAGGCCTGAATCTCTCCGCTTTTTCTTATCCTTGTCACTACTTCGTTCCTCCTTAGACTCCTCTACAATCTTTAGGATAGTTTCAATTTTACAATCTAAGGAGCTCCATATTTCATCTACCTTAGTTGATACTTCCGTTGTTAGTTTCTGAAGCGGCAAGGTTTTCCTATTCACCAACTCTTCGAGTGATGACTCATCCTCTTCATTGCATAATCTCACTCCCTTCTTTCGGAGGGAAGGATCATGGTNAAAAAAACTTCAGTTTCTGCCACTCATTTTCTATGTTTTGCAAGGTNGAGAAGGATCATGGTTATATTCTTCCACACTCTCTCTTTTTCATAGCTCCCCTTCTTCTTTGGCTACTTGTTCCAACAAGCGATGAATTTCATGGGATCTAAGTTCTAATAGTCTCCCTTAGGCATAAGTCCCAAGGGTTCTCCTAGTTTCATACCTTAGCCCATCTACAATGTGGCGAAGTTAATCCCATTGTGTGTAACCATGGCCTGGGCAATGATGTAACAATGCATAGTAGCGGCCCATGGCAGCATCCAAGGGTTCATGAGTACCTTGCTTCCATCCTTGGATTTGCTTACGCAAATTAGACACTCTAGAGTACATTTGATATTTATCATTGAAGAGTTCTAACATCGTACTCCACCTCCTAATGGTTTCTGGTTCTAAGGACTGGTACCAACTCTTTGCTTCCTTTATGAGTATCTTGAAAAAAAACTTCAGTTTCTACCACTCATTTTCTATGTTTTGCAAGGCGCAAGCATCGTGGAATGCCTGTAAATGATTTTGTGGATCCGCGTTGTATCCCCCTTCAAATCGTGGAATATTGTTCATGTCTAAGCACTTGATCCGACTTTCTTTTTGATGCCTTGTTGGTATTCTTATAGCCTCTATTATATCTAGCATACTTCGGGTGGTAAGTAGGGGTTCATCATGATCATCTCTCTCATGACGTTTATGATGTCTACGTTGTTCCCTACTTTCCCTTCATTCATGCCCTTTTCCTCTCTCTCAAATTTCTCGTTGAGGTCTCTCATTTTGTCTACCTCTATCCTCACCATTATGCTCTCTATGACTGTGCCCTGATGTGGAAGGAGAGGATGAATGATGAGATGAAGGGGAAGAAGAATGAGAACCATCGCCATGACAATGTTTCCTACCTTCTTTTCTTTTGCCTCGTCCCTGATCGTGATGACGATCTGAGTGCCCATCCTTATCATGTGTTGTTGTTCCCTCCGTGAATAGTTGGCATTCACGGGGATCAGAACCAGGGTTGTGTATCATGGAGTGCAGGTTCTAATACCCCACCTCCTCACTATTGTTAGGAGGGGGAACATCATTTGATGGAGAACCTGTTATAAGTGGTTCACCATCTCCTATTTTCCTTAGGACGTGTGGGACCTCTTTGCCCTTCAACAGTGTATGGTGGCTCTCCTGCCTTGAGTCCCTTAGACATTGTGTGGATGTGGGATGGTAATCCCTTGTGTCAAAATCTCCTATAATGTATTCAGCATAGAGCTGTGTCATGCCTATCTGTGCCAAAGCATGGAGGAGCATGTTTGGGATTGCACGATCTAGAGGTAATACTCTGTTACCTTGCAAGTCTCTCCAGCGCATTTGTTCATCCTGATGGAGGACAAAAGTAAAATTAGGTATGTACTTATCGGGATGAGTATATACCACCCTATATTGTTGAGGAACTAGCTAATTTTGGTTATGTGTTTTACACTGCCTATTGTTTCTTATATGATCCCTAGGTGGTGTAATGCTCTTGTGAGAAGAAGAAGACATGTTTATTATTCAGTGTGCTGCTTAACCATTATATAATTTTTTGTTTAATTAACCCTAAGGTTCATTTAAGCTCCCAACGATGTGAGTGATCTCCTATGTTCTACTTAGCGCACAAACACTTAGTCCCTAGCAACGGCGCCTATGATGAGTGGCGAGGTACCCCTATACTCAACCATACGAATACGAGCATAGCAAGCGCAATCCAGTTGAACTCTGCAGACTAAGTGCCTACACGCCTCATGGAACACTTAAGGTTAATTATTCGTTATCTTCCCAGACTTACTTGTAGTTGTCACGGTGTATGGTTAAGTAAGTCTGAGGTATATGATTTTTATGTCTTTTCGGTTTTATCTCCTATGCTGATAAGGTGAAGGGTGAAGAGACTAATTACTAACTGTAACTAACTAACTAAGTCTTAATTAACCTAGTGTTAGCATCCGTTCCCACTTACTGTTCACACCCTGAACCAATGCAACCTTGGATACCAAATGCTAATCGTTGCTGGGACCACCAAGCGTAACGCATGTGCTCAAAGCGATTGTACTGAGGCACTTAACTAGGAGAGAAGGGTTGAGAGAGATTTAATGACTAATAAAGCGATTAAATGATAAACAGTAAATAACAAGAAATAAAGTCCTAATTAGCCTATTCCATGCATTGCAAGGTTTATCCAAGAAGTTCATCTTTATTGCTGTACAAAAGCATGTGTTTAGGTATAATATTTACTCGAATAAAGATTCGTTCACTTTGGAGCTCCTACTGCGGGCACATGGAAAATATTCTATATTTGGAGAGGTAAAACTGCCAGAGCTTCACTAAGGGTCTAGATCTAGATGTGAAACAAAGGGAGAGCCACCTCTTATTTATAGACTTGGCGGTGGACCGCGATATCGCAGCCCATGCGATATCGTGTCCCATCACTTAGTAACCTAGTATTATTATCATTTGGTACACTTGGTGATGAACCGCGATATCACGTCCTACCTCATCTTCTATAAATAAGAGGCAGCGCCCTTGGTTCACATACAATTAGATTTAGACCCTTAGCCAGATTCTTGCAGTTTTGTCATTCCAGAGTTAAAATTATTTCTGTGTGCCTGCAATAGGAGTCATAGAGTGAAC
>MNCI01003234.1:429228-454576 GCA_015680685.1 Gnetum montanum
AGTGTTATATCTCTAGAATCTGTATTGGCCATATCACAACTCAGCCAATGGACCTTACACCGAGGCAAGGTATCAACTGTATTGTGATTTGCTTATCCTTGCTCATATGTGACTATGTTGTGTGTGTAGATGGCAATCATACAACAATGGATTGGACCTGGAGGAAACACTCAGGATGGACTAGTGCTGGAACGGTTGTGCAAGGAACAAGATTGATAGTGTGGCTATGGATGGACAATGGAAGGTGCAATCTTAGCATCGGCAGCAACATGTCTTATCCTTTTCTCTCTCTCTCTCTCTTCTCTCTCAGCTACCAAATAAGGCTGGATGTCAATTGTGTATAGTATTCACTTTTGTAGTCATGAACACTAATGTTGCCATGTATTATAATGTTGATCCATTCACATGTCATCCCATTCACCATTAGTTGTCATTCAAGTCAATAATCCCATACCTTCCCAATATTTTATAAAAAACTTAAGGATGAGTTTTCATTCAGTCATGGGGGTATGATGAACCGCGATATCACGTATACAATATTATGTATGCGATATCACATCCACCACATGATATCGCGTACGTGATATGACGTCCTACCTCATCTTCTATAAATAAGAGGCGGTGCCCTTAGTTCACATACAATTAGATTTAGACCCTTAGCTAGATTCTTGCAGTTTTGTCATTCCGAAGTTAGAATTATTTCTGTGTGCCCATAGTAGGAGTCATAGAGTGAACGGATCTTTATTTGAGCAATTTGTACCTAAGCACAATTTTGCGTACAATAATAAAGATGAACTTTATGATAAACCTTGCAACATACAGATTAAGCTAATTAGTAATTAATTACTGTTTAATGCTTTCCTAGTTAATTAATATCTCTCTCAACCTTCAACCCCCTTAGTTAAATACACTTAGTACGACTGCTTTAAGCATGCATATAGTGCTTGGTAACCCAGTATCGATTAGCGTTTGGTAATCCCAGTAGGGTTGCACTAGTTCAAGATGTGTACGGTAAGTGGGAACGGATATTGGTGTTAGGAACATTTAGAAACTAGTTAATGAATAGTTAATGTAAGTTAGCCACTTAGTTCTCTCTCCCTCTCCTTTATTAGCAGACGACATAAAAAATAAAAAAGCTATAAAAATCATATACCCCAAGCTTACTTAACCATACAACTGTGAAAATACAAGTAAGTTTGGGAAGACAACAATTGATTAACCCTGAGTGTTCCATTAAGGCGCATAGGCACTTGGTCCTTGGAGTTTGACCAGATCATGCGTGAAATGCTCGTATTCGTATGGTTGAGTGTAGGGGTACCTCGCCACTCATCACTTGGTAATCCCGCCAGTAGTTATATGAAGTTCAAGGCATGTATAGATGGTTAAGAATAGATACTCATCACATGTAGGCTAGCTTAGACCTTACTTTCGATTGTTAATTAGCTTAAATCATTGATTTCCTTATTATCATTAGGAGTAGCATAAGGACAAAACAACATTAAGTATTATATGCCTCACTTTGGACTAAACCATACGTGACTAAGCTATCGCTAGTCCAAGTGGGAAGATAGCAAACTGCGGTTAACACATAACAATTTAGATGCACAACTAGTCCCATCCATAAAATTCAACTAGATCGTGTGTGAATGCTTGTGATTCGTATGGTTAGGAAAGGGGTACCTTGATGCTCATCATTGGCACCATTGCTAGAGATGATACTAGCTATCTAGATTAGTTATATTACACACTAGTGCTGTAAATGTATTAACAAACTATTTTTAAGAAAATATTAAGTTACACACATCATAAACCAATAACAATGTCTCTCACAAGGAAGTGTTAATGCATCGTATGAAGAAAACATTCATTGAAGAACTAATGAAACATACATTAAAGAAAATTGGAGTAACCAACCTCGTGCAAGGATTTCATATGTTCATGACCACCCTAACTACACTCAAGGACTACATTCACCTAAGGTAAACAATCCTAGAGGGGATGAAGTAAGTCCTAGCCCAAGGGAGTCCTCAAGGCCTAAGACCTTCTCAAAACCTGGAAAAGATAAATCAAGGGACCATGGGGAACATCATAGAAGCCATGGCAATCCTCCTAGTTTCTCATCTTCCTCTTCCTCTTCCTCTTCAATGTCTAGTTCTAACAAAGATGAACATAGTTATAGAGACCAAGCTCCACTATGGGGTTGAAATAAGAATAGAAATCAAAACCAAGGGAAAAATCAAGGACATCAAAATGAACATAGGCAAGATTGTCATAATCAAAAAAATAGAAATATAAATTTTTACTACAAAATGTCTGATGACAATGAATCCTTGTTGGCCACTAAGAACATGCTGTAGATTATAGAGGTAGTTAAAATACCCAACAAGCATTGCAAAGAAAGTCACATCAAAAGGCTTGATATGAATAATATTCCTAAATTTTCGAGGGGCTATGATTCTAATCCACAACATCATTTACAAGCCTTCCATGATGCTTGTGTCTTACAAAATATTGAAAGTGGATGGAAAAATCCTAAGCTATTTCCTAAGACACTAAAAGATAAGGCCAAAGTGTGGTATAGATCACTGAGATCAAATTCAATCCATTGGTGGTCCACAATGCTAAAAATCTTCAACAAAAAATACCAAACCTATGCGAGGATGTCTAACTTAAGGAAATGAATCCAAGGATGAAAGTGAGAACAACATGAAACCTTGGATATGGCCCTAGATAAATACTACTCTCTACTGAATAAATGCCTAGGCCATGGTTTCTCTTAAGAAAAGAAACTTTTCCACATCATAGATGGGCTTCATAGTCAAATGACAGAGACCCTTGGGATGTATACTCAAGGTCAATTATATGAACTAGGAATCCATCAAATCCAAAAGCTAATTAAGCATGTGGCAAAAGAAGAAGGAGAGTTATGTAAATGGGAGAATGCTGAGAAATATCATTGGGACCCAACTTCTCAAAAGACAAAGATCCACATCTATGATAAGGAAAAAGAGGTAGCTCTCGATGAGATGATTTCACAACAAAACTTGCTAATACAAAAGTCTATTATTGAGCTTGAAGCAAGGTTAGATAAGATGTTAAAATGGATAAATAAAAATTTATAACTTGCATAGAAACCATAGAGGAGAGAGTAATGCAAAAAAAATTAAGTGCTCACAACAAAAGAAAGAAAAAGAATTAAGAAACAACTAGGAGCACTTATCGGCAAAAAGGGAAAATGGTTGTAGAAGAAAAGGCTATAGACTCAACCACCGAAGAAGATGATGGATGTGACATCTACACATATGACCATTCAAAGGGCTATTGCCTAGTCATGTTACATTTACATGAGTATTGGGCTTTTACATTGAATCCCAAGTTCGTACAAAAGCAAATGCCTAGGAAATTACCTTTCTCACAAGGTAATTATAGATAGTCCTATAACCAATCGTACTATCCTAGTGGGACTTATTACTAGCCTCAATACTATCATCCAATGCAATGGCAAAACCCACAGTTGTGGGAAAGGCCATCATCAAACCAGCCCTACCCTTATTGCTAGCCGAAATCATATGGATATTATGTTCAACAATTTGTTTCCCTAACTAGTTGTACTTCCTCTACTTCAAATCGCTACTACCACTCTCCCAAATATCATCAACTAGCAACATCTTCTAAAGGATCACCACTTCACACTTCTCACCCTCCATCATATCCTCAATATTCTCATCCTCCATCATATCCTCAATATTCTCATACTCCTCTCCATCACATGTCATAGCCAGCAACACAAGAAGGTTCAACACTACAACATCAATGAAAGGATGTCACTTGTGCTGTGAACATACATAGACATGATAATGCCAGTAGGTCCCTACCATAATCTCGAAAATGTCCTTTCTTTAAGATGGCTTCCATGCGTAAGTGCAACACTCATAGACCTACTAATGCATCCAAACTAGCACAATGCCAATCAAATGCAACACCCTTCCTTTCACAACCAATTCCCTCCAATCCTATACAAACACCAACATCCATCATTAGTCCAACACCTAACAAAAGCAATGAATCTAGCACTGTCGAGAGACAAACAAATCCATGCATAACTAATCATAATAAAGGATGCGGTCATGGGCGAGACGTCCAAAAAGTTCACACAACTCATACTTTGACCCACCATACATTTAAAAACCAAGTGTGTGAGTAACAACCCATCTACGCAACCACCACTAAATTAGAAGACACCCAATGACTTAAAAATGAAATTTTAACACTATTTCACAAATGCATGAAGCCTACCTATCCACTTATTAATTCTTTTCATGGTCAAATGCTTAGTCATGGGGAAGATGCCCCATCCTAAAATTCAGAATTAATAGGTGTTTTTCATTTTTTTGTTTTATAATTTTTTGATCATTTTCTCATTTCTTGATACAAATTTTTCCTATCCTTTTCAACTTTTTCCACATTTTTTTTTCATTTCCTTTGTCAAAAATCTCATCTATGAATAAAATGGCATCATGTAGCTCATTGAGGTGAGGTTTTCTTTATGTTTTCAATGTCATGAGGAACTAATTATCTAGACAATGACATCACATCATCCATCCATCCATCCCATTAATCAAAGGTTCTTACCATGGTCATAATGATATTCTTTTTTCATCATCAAACTAAGAATAAACTCATAATCATTGTGCCTAGATAGAAAAGTGAATGACCAAGTGAAAATGTGAAGGGCGTGACATCAAGGGAATTTATGAAATCTCTTTAACCTCTTCTGTATGTTCTATCATGTTGCTAAGGTTGTAATTATATCCTTGTAGATCTAAGAAAAAATGGGAGTAAGAGTAAAATAAGTGTCAACTTCCCATGTCATAAGAAAGACATGTTACCCATGCTTGAAGGTAGTCCTTTGGTAAGGTTGACACAGATAAAGGTAAAATTAAAGGGCACTGAATAAATTTCTAGGAGTTCCATTGGAAAGACATGTTACCCATGCCTGAAGGTTGGTGGCTTCTCAAAATTCAAAAAAAAAACCAAAAAAGTACCATGACTAAACTCCTCCCTTGGACAAAAATGCCAAGTGATGCTACTCCTTGCAACGATGGTAGTCTTATTGTTGTCAATCAAAGAGATAAAAAAATGCAATGTCACTGGAATGTGGTTTGGACTTAGTTTGAATCTTGGAAAAAAGGGCTAATAATTACTTTAATCACTAATAACACATAAGGATTCATTATGCCTATGGTGAGGCACCTCACGTCCCGATTTCTACAATTCTTTCTAAAATCCATCTCATCTCACTATCCATATGATCATAACTTGTGGTTTTGTGTAACATAGAGTTATTTTCTCAAATTGGTGGTTTTAATGTATGTGTTTTGTTCAACAGGTATGTGTTGCATTCAACTCTTTTGGTGCCTACAGGCATTTTTAGGTGTGGTTATACAAAGGCATTAAGGACAAGACTCTACTTTGGAAAGGACCCACTTGTATAACTATTGTAACTTGTACTTGTCTGACACAACTGCATCATCTTAAACCTTCCAAATGCATAAATGATAAACTCAAAACCTTCCCTTATCATATAACTAATACGTTCTATACCATGAATCTAATACCCCTTTTCTTACATCTTCTAAAGCTTTTAATGCCTGTGATTTTATCTTCTAACACTACCTATGCCTAAATATGAATTTTTGCTTACCCCAAAACTTTGGGTTTTGCATGAAACCTTCCAACCAATCATAGAGCTTCATTTTCCATGCTAAATGTCCTCATAAAATGAAATTTCAAGATCCTTGATATCGAGTGGGAATTGATATCGGATACCTGATGTTGGGTAATCGATATCGAGTCCATAAAAACCTATAAATAGGACCCCTGTGATGTTCAAAAACTCATTATCATCAATTGAAGCTAGGAGAGTTTTTGCATTTTTCTCTCTCAACTAAGATCTCTATGCAACCAACTTCCACATGTGATATATTTCTCTATATTGCTTTGATTTTCATGGTTTTTTAACCTATTTGATCATGGAGTGTTCAATTTAGTCAAGGGAGGGTGCTTGTATGGAAAACTTGCACTAATTTTTTGAAATTTTCTATCACCTAGAAGGTATTATAAGGAAAAGAATGTTTAAAACCTTAAGTGTTTTAATGAACAATTAGTTGTATGCATGCTAAAATCTCTAATTATCTCACCCAAGGGATAATAACCATCATTATAAGCCATACATCAGGGAAAAGAAGCCAATTGTGAAGGGTTATAAAGAGGTTAACAATTTTTGGGCATTTTTCTTGAAATTTTTCTAACTCCACAATTACATGAGCTAAGAACTTAATAGAACTAAGGTCATGAGTAAGGTATAAACTTATTGATGATAAATGAAAAATACCTTAGTAACACCAAATCCTTGATTGTTTACAAATGGTCCCAAAAAGAGGAGAACAAGAAGGACCTTCGCAAGGTTCAAGAAAATGCCCAAGAGGTGGCAGGGGTCGACTAGAAGAACAAGGCCCATTAGCCAAGCATGAAGAACATGAGGCCCAGTTGTTTAGCATTCATCAAGGGGCTCATGTTATAGGGTAGTTTGTCCAAGCGAAGGCTATAGAACCACAGGCTCCAATGCAAGGACAATGCCTCACATTGTTCCAAGAGTGCCTCCAAGCCATCTAGGAGTGATCCATGTTGACCACAGTCATTGTGGAAATGAACTTCGAGCCATTCATGGCATTTGTCCCTGAGGTAATCAGAACTCAACTTCAGGCATCACCTCTATGACACATCCTCTCTGAAAGTGGGGAATGGTACCTTAATGAGATGTACAATTCTGGCATAATAAGGAAGATGGCACCACTATCAACATTGGTAGAGGCTCTATCTTTTTTCAGTCAAGGCCATTGTAGAGGCTTTGAATATACCAAATGTGGGGGCCAAGGTAGCACACCTATCCACAAGGTTTGATGCAAAAACGAGGGAGTTGTGGCTGAAGCAACCATATAACAAAGAAAAGAAAATATACAATGAGTTGACTCTAGAACAGAGGATTTATTTCAAAATCAGCACATACCACCTCTTCCCCACTAAAGGGCTTAATAGAATATCAACCTACACAGCTAGAGGAAGTGAAATCTTGATGGGAAAATATAATGCCAATCTTGCGCAGTTGTACTTCATGGAGATTCAAAGATGGTTCAAGGAAAGAAAGGTAGGGAAGTCGATACTTTTATTTCCTTGCCTAATTAGAAAGTTGTGCAAGCATGCTGGAATCCTGGGTTACACCAATGATGTTCCCAATAGGGCTTAGAATGCTTCTTTCTCTAAGTTTCTCAAACCCAAAACACCTAGGAAAGACCTTGATGATGAACAAGAAAAAGAACCAAAGAAGGAGCTAGAACAAGAACCAAAAAGGAGCTTGAGCAAGAACCATTGCAACAGTGAGAGCTACAAGTTCCACCATCGTCGCCGCAAGATTATAAGCCCACAATGAGTCAGAAGTTGTAGGTGCTCCTAAATCACTATAAATTCCAAAAGCCTGATGACAAAGGGAAGTGACCAATGGAAGAGCCACTGCCTCCAAGAACTATATGAGCTTCCCCACTTTTGTTGTTTTGTCATGTTATGTCCATTTTGTAAAACACCATTGTAGCATGGAAGAGTCAATTTATGTGTTTATTTAAGTTAGCCAATAATGTCATACCTTTACAATATTTTGTAAAGAACCTGTTTCTCATTTTGTTTAACTCGAGGACGAGTTTTTATTCAATTGTGAAGGTATGATGAGTCATGTTTTGTAGGGCTTTGATATCATTGCCATCATGTTAGGTATCCGATATCAAGGCATAACCTTCGATGTCAAGGATCCGATATCACCCCTTCTATGCTACCCTATAAATATAACACTTGGTTGCATGGTTGGGATATAGATTTATATAGATTTTAGAAGTAGACATAGAGAAGTTTTGTTAGTTTGTTTTCAATGCATGCCTATAGTGTGATGTTAAGTGATTGTATGACATATTTATTCAAGTGTGATGTACTTGGATACATTACATGTTTGACAATAAAGATCGAGATTATTTCCATCATTGCAGCATCCACTTAGCTTTATTATTGTTTTTAATTACTTAAATGCTTACTATTTTTCTTAGTTAATGTTTATCATTTATTAATCTTTATCATTCTCTATCATTAAGCAGAATGAGTACAACTAATCACAAGCGCTTAAGTATAATTACTTGGTAACCCAGTAGTGTTATTGTTTGGTACATCCAGTAATGGTACATTTGGTAATCCCAGTGGTAGTTACATGAAGTCCAAGGTGTGTACAAATGGTTAGGAATAGATACTCATTGCACATAGGCTAGCTTAGACCTTACTTTTCATTGTTAATTAGCTTAAATCATTGATTTCCTTATTAGCATTAGGAATAGCATAAGGCCAAAACAACATCAATTATCATATGCCTCACTTCGGACTAAACCATACATGACTAACCTACCACTAGTGCAAGTGGGAAGATAGCGAACTATGATCAAGACATAATGATTTAGATGCACAACTAGTCCCATCCATACAATTCGACCAGATCATGTGTGAACACTTGTGATTTGTATGGTTGGGCATAGGGGTACCTCACCACTCATCAATACTTTAGGAGAATTATAGAGGAAGATAACAATGCCTTAAATTTAACTCAAACTAGCAACCTCTTACTTGCAAATCCTTGTCAAACAATGAACTAACTACTTGAGCCACCTCTCATAGCTCATTGTCTTATTAGGCAAAAGGTTACTAGCTTGAGTCATACTTGAGGCATCATTATATTTCAAAGTGAGAGGTTCAATTTCAATGGGTAGTATTGAGTTATAAATTTTTTTAAAAATAAATCTCTAAAAAGAACTTTGAACTTGGTCCAATAAATCTAATGGGTCTTAATGAACATATGTGAAAATTTTGATTTTAGTTTTAGTTTCATATTATTCTATAATTTTTCTAATGTGTTACATTGGTTATATGTCTTGGGGTGTACTTATAGTCAAATTACTTCTAATTTTAAAGACACACCCCCGTGCCCCCCCCCCCCCCCCNNNNTTATTAGTTATTTATATCATATTATAGATAATAATTAGATGCTACTATTACACCCACTTTTTTAGTTCTACAACAACCAAGACAAGTACTATTTTGATATTATTCCACGTAAGTTTGAGCACCAAAAAGGCCAATTTCTTGAGATATAGAGCACTTTTTTAGATTTTGAAAGATTAATAGCATAAGTATTAAGCATCCTAGCATCTCCCATATGTTCCACGACCATTACAACCCCTTCAAGCAGTCTACAAACTTAGTTTAACACCCATGTACAGCCCAAGCACTAATGCTACCACAACATCAATATAAATTTGGTAGTTCTCAAATCATCGCCTTGGACTTAGAATTTTTTCAACTCTAGCATTAATCCTAAGATACTTAATGAAAAAAAACTTGTTTTGGCCTTAAATTGATTCTGGATAATGTCCACAACTTCCCTATTTATATACTCATCCTTCAAAGGTTCAATTTCACTCTCAAAGTCCACATTTCGCTCATAAATTGGGTTTTCATTATCGATTTTACCTTACTTGCACTTTTCACTAACACTTGTAGGTTTGGCCATCCATAAGAGGCAAACATTGTTTATTTATTAATTAAAATATTTTATTATTTAAAAAGGAAATTGATAACCTTTCCCCATATTGAGATCTCCACTCTTTAATATTTTGTGCTTTTCTATTTGCTTTCCATACTTAGATTTTTAATAATACTCAATTAATGAAATATAAGTTGGTCAGTTGTGTCAACGAGTATATGTTGACACATCCTAGGACATGTTGATGTTGTCTTGTCTTTTGCCTATATAAATGTTCACATGCACTGCATTTATGGTACCTTTTAATCTTTTTGTAGGTAGACTCTTCAAATTTTTTTCTACAAAAATTAGAATATTTTCCCTCTAAGTGCCTACAACATGGATTAAGCAAATTGTACAGAATTTTATTCAATTGTGTTATGTACTAATGAAATCTAAATTGGTTTTCTCTATTGCAACATTCAAAGTAGCACTTCATTCTAAAGTTCTTTACTTTTGTGCAAATTAGGAGTAATTAAATATTTTATTTCATAATAGCGTATGAATACAACCACTTTGAGCATAACGTACTAGCATTTGTTAATTCCAACAGTGAACACTTGGCACACCTAGCAATGAGCACTTTGTAACCATGTGATGTAGTACATGTTTAAGATGTATATGAAAAGTAAGAATAGATACTAAAGGCTTATGTAACACCCCACATTTTTGGGTATTTGATGTGCCTATTTCTCTCATTGGGACTTTTGGACATAATGATGCACATATGTGATATGCTTGTTGGTAGATAGTAGCTTGATATATTTTACATTTAATGTATTGTGGTATTTCTTGTCTTGTGGACTTTATGACATGCATGAGTTAGTTGATTATGTATTTCTTTTGATGTTTATGAATTATGAAATTCCATCTAGAAAATGTGTACTAGCCTATTGATGAGTGTGGCAAGATTTTATGGAGGATATGGTCAAAGAATGAAATGGTTTGACATTAGTAGCTTTGTGAGGTATATTATGAGTGTGATTTAATTATATTTTGAATGTCATTTAATTTATTCTAGTTTAATTTGTTCTACTTATCTAGGCTAGAGGTACTATTTTCATGTGTTATTTTTATATTTTTAAGCTTTGTAATTATGTTACATATATTAGATAACAAAGTGAGTGAGTGAAAATGTTACATGAGTTATGATTATGATTAGTGAAATTATTCTTCCATTAGAACTTCTATCTTGGTAATTAGTTTGATTTTCATCTACATGATTGTAAGCTTTCAATAGACTTCCATGATTCCTACAATCCACACACCTTGACATTTTAGGCAAATAAGATGGAGAGGTGTTGTGGGAATTTGAAACTTATGGAAATTCTAGTAGATTTTGGTTTCGTTGTACCATCAATAGATTTTTTGTTGTACTTTAGCTATTTTCATGTAGATTTTTATGCATATTTGGGATGAGTAATCTTGGCCCATTTTCCATTTTTTGTATTTATAGATTTTGTGCATACTATATGGGATGAGTTTTGTAAATTGATTTCTTAGATTATGTGTATGTTTTCAAGAAATCCAAGTATTGTTTTTGATGATGTGAGAAGGCATATTTATATAATTTTGATTTAGATTAGGAATTTTGTGGAATTATTTTTTGGATCCATGGGTTTGCTTAATCTACTATGTTGTTTAGTTGTAATTTCTTTTTTCTTCACTTGAGTTTTCAAGGGTGTAGAGGATTGGTTTGGTAGATTAGATGGTGATTAGTAAAATATCTATATCTTTTTCATATTTTTAACTTAGGGTTTTATTTATAGCTTTCTGGAATCCCCATGAAATTTTCTACAATTTTTTTAAAAAAGAAGCATCCTAAAATTTATAGTGTAGTTTGAGTTACTAGCCAATTTTTCTAACCCATCTAAAAATGTAGAAAATTTCATGATGCTAATTTAAGAAGCTATATCTCTCAAAATAAATAAAAAAGCACTCTAAATTTTTATTTGTCTATTTTTTTATAATTCCTTTTAGATCCAAGTAGAAGCACTTAAAAATGTTATGTTCTGACTAGGTTATAGTTTTATTTCTCTCTGTTGTCTAGAATCACATTAAATTTGGTAACCTAGATTTCAAAACTTGCATCTCAACCTATAACAGATCTTGACCTAATATTTTATTTCCATATTTTGATTTATTTTAACTTTTGAATAGTTTTAGAATAAGGATAAAATGTTATGGTATCTCTAAATTATTGTCAATTTACTCTCAATTACTTTTTCTATCCCTATTTCAAGTTGATTTAAAAATCATAGATTCATAGCTTAATATCTATCTCTGTTTAATAAATATCTTTTTAAAATTTTAACAAAGTCTAGGTATACATATTATCTTTCATATTAATCATAAATCTTTACCAAATTCAAAGTAATGCTATAGTTATAATAGTTTTACATACTATTACGCATTTAGATTATGATCTAATTCTATACTCATGTTGGATTGATGGATGTCTTAATATCCCATGTTAGGATCAAAAGTTTGGTTATGTGTGATCATGGTTAGGATATGATAGCTTGGTAGTGTTATTTTTTTGTACCTTTTTTTGTTGGTCCTTGGTTTAGTTCCCTTTTGACTTTGTTCTACTTGATTTGTGAAATTTGGTTTGTTGGCTTAAGGTTGATTGTTGGATCTTTTGGTTATTTCGAGACATGTCAGATTGTTAGATCTCTTGGTTTTTTGGACATGTCAAATGATGTTTTAAGTTCCTCCACCATCAATTTTTTGTTTTTCACGTTTGGTTTATTACCAAGTGTATGAATGACACTGTTAGCACTAAGTTTTGTAGCTAATTGGAGATGGGTTCCCTTGAGATGTTTGGTGATTGACCCCCACTAGGATGCATCAATATGGCTTTCATTATGAACCCCATTCTACATGAGAGAGTGATTCCATGGCTCATTGATCTTTTTGTTTGATGCCTCTAGAACATTAGAGGTGATTCATGGTAGATGCCTTTAACATTAGTAGTTTGGAAACATATGAACTAAGTCTTGGAGACACTTCTCATTTAGTTTGAGACTAATAATAGCTCTATGCATATGGTAGTTTGATATTTTCTTTAGATACAGTTTGACTTTAGAATTTAGCAAAGTACACATAATAACCTTGATGAGTCATGAATTGTTGGCTGCGATATCACATCCATGATATCACGTACGCGATATCGTAGCCTGTCTCCTCATCTATAAATAAGAGGTAGGTAGATTTGGTAGGTAGCTTTTTAAAAGGTTAAGTTTTCAATAGTTTTTAGTATGTCAGTTTTTCCTCGCAACCATTTTCTCCCAATGCATGCCCGCAGTGTGATGATTGTAATTGTACAGCATCCTTATTCGAGTGTGACGTACTTGGACACGCACATGACCGGTAATAAAGATCGAGATTACTTCATCATTGCAGCATCCACGTAGCTTAATTATTTATTTAATTGTTATTGTTATTTACTACTTTCTTAGTTAATATCTCTCTACCCTTATCTCCTAGTAACGCGGAATGAGTACGACTTAATCACGAGCATTTAAGCATGACTACTTAGTAACCCAGTAGCGTACCTAGGCCATGCGTTTGGTAATCCCAGTGGTAGTCGTGCACGAGGTCCAAGATGTGTACGGATGATTAAGGAACAGATGCTCATTGCACTTAGGCTAGCTTAGATTCTCTCTCTCTCTCTCTCTCTCTCTCTCTCTCCCCTAGTTTAGTTGATATTATTTCCCATTAGCCCCAGGAGTAGCATTAGTATAGGAACACATCATAAACCTCACTCTGGTCTAAACCATATGTGACAAAGCTAATACTAGTCCAGCTGGCAAGATAGTGAACTGTGATCTATGAGAAACTGTCTAGATACCACAACTAGCCCATCTGCAGAGTTCGACCAGATTGTGCATGAAACGCTCGTATTCATATGGTTGAGTGTAGGGGTACCTTGCCACTCATCAAACCTTAATACACATTTGATACTAAGTGTAGTGTGTGCTAGTTTTTTGTTTGTAGTTTGATAAGTGAAATGGTGATTCATTTGAATTAGTAATATTTGATTTGGATTGATATCACCATATGATCTTGGTTGTTTGATTGTGTGCCTATGCTAACATGTGTGTAGGCTAATCATGCCTCACCTAGCCACCATGAGATCTATCCATTCTTTTGTCAAAGAAGATTCCAATATTCCTCATTCAGTTTTAGACTAACATGTTCTTTTATTTATAGGTTGCTAGGGCTAAGTGAAGTATGGAGACATTTGATGGCATTATTAATTTGGAGCTTTTATATCTTGTTGTCTTTCCAGCTTTGGACATTATTTAGTTACTCATGTATTAGGCACTCAACATTTTGTTTAGATATTATCTCTTTTTTATTCATGCATTTGGATTTATGGATTTTCTATGATTAGACCTTGTTATCATACTGGTTATTTAAGAAGAATTCAAGATTGTAATTATATTATTCTTATTGTTCTTGGTATACTTCTTTTGATTTGTCTCAAATTTTCAGTTTTATGATATAGCATCTATTTCCATAGTTTTTAGTTTTTATCATACATGAGATATAGAGATTAAATATCATATTTTTTCCTTATGCTTTCCTAGTTTCTTTTGGTGTTTGGTCATGGCCTCACCATAGATTCTCTTTCTATTTTCTTTATTGCATAGTTTCATCTTCATATCCTTTTTCTCTTGCCATGGCCAATCGTTTTTCTCTAGCCTAAGGTTAGAAAGGAGGATGTTACAACTTAGGTTAGCTTAGACTCCTCTCTTGTACTTAGCATAATTAGTCTAATAATTTAATAGTTTAAGTAATAATAAAAATCATCATACATATCAACCACACTTGATCATACCACTTAAACCAACACAAGTTGTAATTGGAAAGACAACTATCAATGATCCCATGTTTATGTTTTTAAGGCATCCTACAAGCCGGTCCACAGAATTTCATTGGATTACATGTGAATGTTTGTGATATGTATGATTGGATGTAGGATCTACTCTATCACTCATCATTGGTATCGTTGTTAGGGATTCTTACACTAGTGTTTTAGATAGCTAAAATCATATAAGGATCAATGTAGCTCCACAATGATGTATCATACAAAAAAAATAATGTTTTATTCAAAACATGCTTAAATAACTAAAAAGATGTCTTCTTCTCACAAGGCTAATTTACCATCTATGAATGACCCCACAACATCACATGATAGGATAAGGAGGAATGCAAATGATGTACCCAAATAGATCAAAGTTGTCTACATACATCCAAATCCCTATTATTGAGACTTCACCTTTATCCTTCATTGAGATGAACAGCTGGGATGAAAGACTTGGAGCATAACATAGTATTGCCACCTGATTGTGGAATCTTGTTAATGTTCATTTTATTTGTGATGAAGTTGGCGCTTGAAGTGGCAGCCCAAATTGGACGGTGTTTGATCATATCTCTAGGAACTATCAATCAATGTAGGTTCAACTCTGAAAAGACAAATTTATGAAAGCCTGTCATGAAGCTTCCAAAGAAAAAATAATCCTAATCTAACTAACATCATAAAGGACACTGATTACCAATCAGGAAGATCTCAACGTCAAGGTCCTCCTCCCTTCAATGAACATGAAACAACCCATCAATGGTTGTGTTTAATCTTAGAAGGCAATTCAAGGACCAAAGAAGGACAGTAAGGTGGCATAACCCTCCTAACTCTTCATCCTCATCCTTATCTTCATCATCAAGCTCTAACAAGGGTAAACTGTGATTGAAGAGAAAATGATCATAGATAAGGAGGAGATGACAGAAGGCTGCATTGTAGAAATGGGAGGACGGAACATAGGCAAGAGCAAGAAGAGGGGACACTTGCAAGAAAGAAGGCATAGTAGGAAATGGATGAATGTTATTGCTACTATCTGCTATTATATTTTAATTGTGAAGGTTTATGTTTCTGGACAAGGCTAGGATATTGATGGTGATGCTTCTGGAAGCCTGCAACTATAGTGAAAAATTAGAGACTTTTTATGAAATTATCTATTAATTATGATAATATTTGACTTGGTAAAGGACTAAAACGGACTAGAAAATCAATTTCTGTTTGTGAGATCATGCTCCTTTGTAATGTCTATGGCTCCATGGAATGTACTCATTTAAATTTTAACATTAATGAAATTTCTCCCTATTCTTAGAAATAGGACAAAGTGGACACCAGAGCAGACATGAACCTTTTCTTCTTCCTGGACAGCAAGTATTGAAATTCTTGGAAGCCCTACATTCGCTAGTGACAAGGTGTCCCTTGAATGCTTTTTTTAGATAGACAAGGCCATCTAGATTCTTTTTTATTATCAAATACTATTTAAAGATTGAATATAAATAGCATATGTGTTCAAGGGAAACACATTTCAACTCTGTGATGGAGTTTCCTATCCATGTGTTACCATGGTTAGTGTTAAGTAGGACTTGGGTTGAATTCTGACAATGACAACTAGTTGAAGGAATCCTAGAAATTGTTATTAGCAGTCCCCAAAGTATCAGTTTTTTTTTTGCTGTCTTGAGAAAGTATCGTTGGGTTCTTGTATTATACAGTACAATATGCTTGTCATGCATCCCATTGACCTCTTGCTATGATGCAGTTTCTTTGCAGGACCTGAGGGTCTTTCTTCATAGTTCTACACAAAGGACCTTACAAGAACTGGGCTGGTGTTCCTACCAGATGAATCCCAGGAATTTAATGTTGACTTTAGCTTCCATGCATTTATTTTTACCTACGATTCATAAATTTGACTTCATTGAGAAGATTATGATGAGTATCTAAGGACAGCTTTCAGCTTTTTGTTTGAGTAATTTTATTTGAGTGGCTTCCAAGAAGAGCTTTTCCTTTCCCAGCAAATGCATTCATACCTACCTATTGCAAGGTTAACTATTCCCAGAGGTTCCTTAAGGGGCTTTAGTTGATTTTGTTTTAATATCTTAAGAGTTGTGGCTTAGCACTCCTGCAATCTTAACAAATTTCTTTATGAGTATGACCTCTAAACAGTATCTTTGTATTCTACTATCTAATGCTGCACAACATTTCATTAATGGTTTTTTTGTTTAGCTTTTTTTTCCCTTATTAAATTAGTTAATATTCATCAATTTGCCAAAAACTAGTCTTAGTTGCATAATCGAATCCTATCAGGTGTCACATAAGAACCTTGGGAACTTTTCAGTAGGAGCAGAAATCTCATCCGTGAACACGGAACATGGTTGATCTGGTGTTCCTGTAGAGTGGTTATGTTTGGGTATTCCCATCTCCTCTGTAATTGTTAACTATACAAAGGGTGGCCCTTACGCCTAACATTCTTATTTCCTACTTTGATGTATATGCATCGTTTTATATGTTCTGAAAGACATTGAATTTATTTTTTAAATGATTAATCCTTAGTGAAGGAACGTACAGTTGTAACTTAAAATTTTCTATTCATCTACCATTGCTATGTGATATAAAATTATGAATGATAACATTTTAGAGCTTAGAGATCTTTTTGCCAAGTATATGCTGCGTCTTAATGTTCATTCTCTTGATAGTAATAAATTTTGCAATAAAAGGAAACTTTTCACAATCTCCAGCTTAAGTTCATACCTCGCATAGAAAATCTGTGACACAATGTGAATGAACCACCAAATACCTTTTAATCAACTGATCTATCAATGGATCCTGCTTTTTTTTTACAAAGGAGAATTTTGTAAAAATTATATCTGGAATATTGATAACTTTTCGGTGCTATCTTGCATTTGTGTTCACCTTGCAGTTTTTGTTAGCCTTTCACTTTCCTTGATTGATCTTCATTGAAATTTTACTTTTAGTTTCTTTAAATTTCCAAAGCTCTTTGATTGACTGTTCATGCATGCATTATGTCTATCCTTGTGCCCTAGGTAAGTTATGTGTCCTCTTAAATATGAGCTATTGAGTTCATTTGTAGGGATAACCTCTGAAGGAGCAACCAAATATTTTGTATCTTTGGAACCTTTAAAAGACCAGTCTGTTAATAATCTGATATTGGTTCAGGTATGTGTTACCACTGTTGCACTTTTTTTTAGTTAGTATGGCTTAGAAATCATTATACATTCCATGGAGAAAATAATGTCTTGCCAACTGATTCAATGTTAATGTAATTTAATGCTATTCATTTCACTCATTTAAAACCACTGCATTGCTTTTGAGGAATATCTGGGGAAGAATTTTAAAAAACCAACTTATATATCTACCATCTGATTTTATTTTATGTTTTGTTTCTTATAACATGGAATTTTCTCTGGTTCAGAAATTCGCCTCGTGTACACTGTCCTAAATTTCACTTCCAGGGATTGGTAACTCTATATATTTTTTAGGTTGAACAGTGCACTTTTTGAACCTAAATTGCAACAAAGAAGTTCAAAGGTACTTTGAACCCAATTTTTCATCATATATCTCCAAAAATAAAACAGAACAGAACCAAAAAAAAAAAAAAGAGACTTTTCAGATGTAGTATTTTCTTTTTAACACAGAAATGCAGCTATCTTCGATTTGATTCTGTTATGTAGCTTGCTTCACAGTCCCATAATCTTTATCATGGCATTTCTTTCACATATTCACAATCTATATTTCCATTAGCTCGCTCTATATTTCAAGTTGCAAAAGACGATGCCATGATTGTTGTGCAATCCATGTTATAACTTGAACGGAATTCATAAATTGCTTTTTTATACCATCTTTTTGGCCTTTATCTGCCGCTTCTGGTGGCAGGTTTTTGGCTAAGTATTGGCAATATTTCTATGACCATCAAATTTGTTTGACACTGAACTGAAATTCTGTGCATATATATTTATGTGCACTCTCTTGATTTGAAGCCATGACCTACAGTTGAGTTATGTGGTTTGCTGCTATGTAGGGCATAAAAAAAGCTCTCCTGCTTTCCCCTCTTACTGCTTTTGTGAGATCTCAATGGAATAAAACATCTACTCCCAATCATTGTGCTAGGAAGCTTTTTAGAATCAATAACTGAAGTCTTTGAAATGCACACTCAAATTACTATTGCAGTATTAGTGTTACTGTTGTATCAATGGATGAAGATGTGTGAGTATAAAGCTTTTTTAAATTCAAGAGGTTGGGGCATGTCCTTGATTTGTTAAATTATTTTCTCCTTGCTTTTAGTCATGGTCACATCATTGTCCTAAGCTTATCCCAACTACATGGGGTCACTTCTAGTACAAATATTATTGTTTGTGATATGATGGCTAATAAGGGGAACAAACCAGCTATTTTAAACTCTCTTTGCAAAATTTACACTTCCAGTTGTGGCACAGCAGTATTAGGATTAATATTCATTTTCTTAGCTGCTTTACATGTTGTAGATGTGTTTTTTCTGACAGTTAATCTCTTGGAAATGTTTTGTTAGTGTTTGTACTTGGTATTTGGTTTCAAAATTTTTAACAAAATACTAGACATTGTTTTGAATTATCATGCTGTTAATAGGGATTTTTATTAGTTCCCGAAATGTGTTTGCGTTTGTTTGATGATACAGCTATCATTATACTCATAAATGTTAACAGGTGGCAGCTACTACTTGTTTTCTAGCACTGCATCCATACGTGAAAGGAGTAAGTGGAAAATATTTCAGCGATTACAATGAAGCTGTTCCAAGTTCTCATGCCCAAGATCCTGTTCTTGCCAAGAAATTGTGGCGCTTGAGGATTTTATTTCTAAGGTGAACGAGGCCGATTGATTCTGAACTTCCTTGTTAAAAAAATCGTTTGACTAAAAACAGCCTAGAATATTGAATAAGATTTTACTAATGAACTTTTTATTGAGAATAAGAGCAGAGGGCTGATAGGTATATTGATGACGAGTTCTATCTTTTATTTTGTAGTTTGCGTTTGCTTTTATTAGTTTAAACGTAGGAGCTGTATGTTGGAAATTGATAAACTCGAAACGTTAAACAACCCTATTTATTCGGAGAAGGCTTGGATGAAGATGATTATAAACTGGATAAAGGTAGTTTATGTACGTATTTAAATGGAACCCATTTGCTTTCCTGTACATCACCATTTATAAGCAACCATGAATGTACTGAAAGCTGGAAGCTGTAGATTGAATTGAGGGTTTCCGGATTAAATATGCATGATTGTCAGGGTTCTGTCTTTATGCCATCCATATAACAATATTGAGGTTGATTTCATGAATTCAACATTTTCTGCAAAAGGCTTTGGTACTCAGTGTGTGATGGAACAAGCTTATTTGATAATCGATCTGGATAAAATTTAAGCAGACCCGACTTAGTCTGCTATGAGAGATCTCACTTGATTTCCTTCTCGCTCACTCTTATGAAACCGAAATCTTAATGTTTCTGAATTCATCATCTCAGACTTTCCATGTTTACGAAACTCACTATTATTTTTATTTTCCCAGCCCGGCTGTAGCAGAGAAGTATAAACTTCTTTAAATAATAATAATAATAATACAAAGCACGCCGCCAAGCTCGTATGGGGTATTCGTAATCGATCCAAAGCATTTAAGCCAACTAGGTGACCTTGTGGCTTGCATCGAGGAGATACATATCTTATCAATTCATTAATAACTTATTATCGATGATGCAGTAGTGAAAGAAGATCTACATTGAAACATAAGAAATTTTTATTTATCTAAAATGTCACTTTGTAGAATTGAACTTTTGACTTACGGTTATTAGGCTAAGTCGAATATGTGACTTCAGGTTACTACGCCAAGACTCATTGTTAGCCTAGTGGTACTTAGTATAATTGAAACAATACTTATATTTATAATAACTTATGTTTAGTACTAATTTAAACAAATAAATCAAAGTGACTATCTTCATCATAAGAAGATTCATAAGTAGTTAATTTAAATAAGACTTATGATACTCATAATTGTAGAAAAATTAAAATACACAGTTATCCTAAAGAATAGAGTTATGATCTTACATTTTACTCATTAAGATCCTAGTATACTAGAGTTGCTAAGTGGAAAGGAATAAAATGAAACTCCAACTTGGTATCAAAGCCTATAATGAGTTGAGAAGAAATTAAGAGATTGTAATATCATATATATTGGGCATTGTCAAGATTTTCATATAAACCTAATTCATAAGAAGCTTACGAAGGTGAGAAAAAGCAAAGGGATTTATAGGAAGCTTACAAAGGTGAAAGAAGCAAATGAGAAGTTAAAACAAAGCATATGATAAGTACTATTTTTGGTTTTGGCATACTATAACATCATCTTTGGGCTTGCTATTCCTCCAAATTAAGTTATACTAAACTCCTAAGAATTTCTTTAAATTAGTACTAGTCAAAAGCTATTATGACAAAGATGATAATAGCTTATGATTAGTACTAATCTAAATCAATGTGACTATGTTCATCATAAGAGGCTTCATACGTAGTTAGACTAAGTAAGACTTACGATACTCATAACTATAGAAAGAGAACTGATGGGACGCGACATCGCATGGGCCGTGATATCGGGTCGGAAGCTGCGATATCGCGTACGCGATATCGTAGCCAGTCGCCAGTTCTATAAATAAGAGGCGGCTCTCCCTTGTTTCTCCATCTAGATCTAGACCTTAGCCAAACTCTTGCCATTTTACCATTCTAGAGTTAGAATAATTTCCATGTGCCCGCAGTAGGAGTCCCAAAGTGAACGAATCTTTATTCGAGCAATTCTGTACCTGAGCACACAATTGTGTATGCTAATAAAGAAAAAATTTGGGATAAACCTTGCAGTGCATGGACTAAGCTAAATAGGACTTCAATTATTGTTAATTGTTTAAATGCTTTCTTAAGGACTTAATCTCTCTCAACCCTCAACTCCCATAGTTAAGTACATTCAGTATGACTGCTTCAAGCACATGCGTTATGCTTGGTAATCCCAGTAACGAATAGCATTTGGTAATCCCAGTAGCGTTGCGTTGGTTCAGGGTGTGAAACGACAAGTGGGAATAGATACTGATGCTAGGATGATTAAGGCTTAGTTAGTTAAAGTTAGTTACTTAGTCTCTTCACCCTTTCCTCTCTTAGCATAGGCAATAAAAACATAAAAGATATAAAAATCACATGCCTCAAGCTTACTTAACCATACAACCGTGACAAATACAAGTAAGCTTGGGAAGACAGTGACTAATTAACCTTAGGTGTTCCATAAGGCGTGTAGACACTTAGTCTGCGAAGTTCGACCGCATCACGCGTGTAACACTCATATTCATATGGTTGAGTGTAGGGGTACCTTGCCACTCATCATTGGCACCATTGCCAGGGACTAAGTTGTTTGTGCACTAAGTAGAACATAGGAAATCATCCACATCATTGGGAAGCTTAAACGAACCCTTAGGATTAATCAGAAGAAAATTTAAACAATGGTCAATAGCACATCGACAAGATAAACATGTCTTCTTCTTCTCACAAAAGCACTTCACCACCTAGGGATCACACAAGAGGCAATTGACGACACAACATACATAACCAAGAACCGCCAATTCCTGAACAATTTAGTGTGGTATATACTCACCACAATGAGTATATACCCGACTTTACCTTTGTCTTCCATCAAGACAAGCAACTGCGATTGAGAGACTTGGAGGGTAACATAGTGATGCCTCTAGATAGAGCTGCTCCCAACATGCTCCTTCGTGCCCTTGCATGAATCAGCATGTCAAAATTATACGCTGAGTACGTTGCATGCGATTACAATGCAAGGGAATACCATCTCATAGAGGCACAACGTCAAAGGAACTCGTGGCAGGAGAGCTACCATACATCATCGAAAGGTAAAGGGGTCCCACACGTCCTAAGCGAAATTAGAAATGGTGAACTAGTTATAACAAGTTCCCCATCAAATGATGTTCCCCCTCCTAATGATGGTGAGGAGGTGAGGTATCAGAACCTACACTCCATGATTCACAAACCTAGTTTTGATCCCCATGAACATCAAGTGTTCAATGAGGGAACACAAACAAATGATAAGGGCAGGCAGTCTGATCGTCATCACGATCGGGGCCGTAATCACCTAAGAGAAGGTAAGAAACTTCGTCATGGCAATGGTTCCCCTTCTTCTTCACCTTCATCACATGATTCATCCTCTCCTTCCACATCAGGACGTAGTCACAAAGAACACAACCATGAGGATAAAGGTAAGCATAATGAGAACCCTTGATGAGAGAGTTAAGAGCGAGGATGAGGGCATTCGAGAGAATCAAGGCATGGTAGAAGAGAAAGTAGGGAACAACATAGGCATCATAGACACCATGAGAGAAATGACAACGAAGAACCCCTACTAGCAACCCGGAGTATGGTAGACATTACGGAGGCTGTGAGAATACCTACAAGGCACTAGAAAGATAGCCAGATCAAGAGACTAGACATGAATAATATCCCCTGATTTGAGAGGGGATATAACGCTGATCCAAAAAACCACTTATAGGCATTTCACGATGCCTGTGCCTTGCAGAATATCGAAAACGAGTGGCAAAAATTAAAATTATTCCCAAGGACACTCATAAAGGAAGCAAAAAGTTGGTACTAGTTCTTAGAATCGAAATCCATTCGAAGATGGAGTACGATGTTAGAACAATTCAACGATAAATATCAAATGTACTCCAGAGTGTCCAACTTGCGTAAGCAGATCCAAGGATGGAAGCAGGGTAATCATGAACCCTTGGATGCTGCCATGGGCCGATATTATGCACTGCTACATCATTACCCGGGCCATGGTTAAGCACAATGGGATCAACTCTACCATCTCGTAGATGGGCTAAGACATGAAACCAAGAGAACCCTTGGAACATATGCCCAAGGGAGATTATTATAACTTAGGTTCCATGAAGTTCATAGATTGTTGGAGCAAGTACCTAAGGAAGAAGGAGAGCTACAGAAAAGAGAAAGCGCGGAAGAGTATAACCGTGATCCTTTTTATTAAAGAGGGGAGTGAGATTCTGCGAGGAGGAGGATGAGTCACCACTCGAAGAGTTGGTGAATAGAAAAACCTTACCACTTCAAAAGTTGACAACTGAAGTGTTGGCTAAGGTAGATCAAATGTGGGACTCCTTAGACAGTAGATTTAAAACCGTTCTCAAAATTGTAGAAGAGTCTAAGGAGTGAAGTAGTAACCATGTTAAGAAAAAGAGGAGAGATACAGACCATGCATGTAACAAGGGTAAGAGAAAAATGACTATCACCGATGAGGTTGTGGATTCCAATACGGATGATGACAGTGGATGTGAAATATGCCAATATGACCATCCTAAGGGATGTTGCCCAATAATATTACATCTGCAAGAGTTCGGGGTGTATGCACTCAATCTAAGACTTAACAAATGGCAACCACCCTGAGGGTTACCTTATCCCCAAGGTAACCCAAGGTAGTTCCACCAACCCTTAACATATTATCCAAGTGGAACTCTGCCACAACCTATCGAGTAACACCAGTAGTGGCAATACCCACAGTCATGGGGGATGCCACCGCCGAGACAACAATACCCTTACCAGCAACCAGATCCATATGGCTATTATGTGCAGTATCCGGTTTCTCCAAGTGACTCTATGGGTCACGTAACCCCACAACATCACTACTAAGTTTGGGAGTATTTTAAGACTCCCTCTCCTGGAAGAGACACTTCACATGCATACCATCCTCTGAATCCATTCGCATCTCTTACATCGATAATTCCACTACCACCCGCTCCAACGATGCAAGGGGAACTCCCCACTCAACTGTAGCAACGTAATGCTATGAGAGCTGTAAACCTTCAACCCACTACTGGTTCTAATAACCATACAAAGAGAAGACCTTTCTTTAGAACCAATAGTCCAAACAAGCTCTCACAACCACAAGTGGTTGAGTCTATGACCACTCCTCCATCAAGTAAGGCTTCGGAGCTTCCTTCAAACCAACAACAGAGCTCAACGCACACGGTTATGTTAACAGATACCATCACAAACTGGATAAAGGTGGGCCACCTTCCTAGGAAATTATCTGACCCCAGAAGACCCTTAATCTACCTCCAAGTTGCTGGGAATGAACCTCGTAAAGCTCTTCTAGACTCAGGTTCTAGAGTCAACTTAATATCACAAGAAATGTATAAAGCCTGGAACCTGCCTCCACTAAAGAAGAGAAATATTCAATTAGAGCTGGCTGACCAGTCCATCACTGTTCCCTTGGGACTTGTGGAGGACGTTGTTACCACTGTGTGTGGTTGGTCATACCTAGCTAATTTCCTAGTGATAGAAGTCAACAATAACAAAGGGGACTTCCCAATTATAATGGGGATGACATGGTTAAGTACCATAAACGCATGCCTAGGAATCCATGATCTTTCCCTAGAAATATCTAAGGAAAACTCTTATGGAAAGATCGAGAAGAAGAAAGTTCCATGTATCACATACAGTAATACAGAGGGTGATGATGTACAGGAGTGCTCAACATTTCTTGTATGCAACTGGTATGCACAGGAAACTCAGATACAAAGGTTTCTGTATGTAGCAACCATACAACAAGAGAACACCTAGTGGTTGATAGCTAATAAGGAGAGCAGCTCACCAACATGCATGGAACTAACTGGGGAAACAACTTGCGCTCACATCGAAAGCATAGATACACTGGAGCATGAGCATCGCCAACTTCCAACCCTTAACCTAAAAACATCAATTGGGAGAAGTTGGACACTT
>MNCI01003234.1:454856-478546 GCA_015680685.1 Gnetum montanum
ATTTCTCAAACTAAGGAAGGACTCAAGGATTGAAAAGGGTGTGGCTTCAAGGGGATTTGATGCATTTGTGTTGGCCATTCTCTTGGGTGCTTGGATGTTTTCTTCTTGAATTTTCTTACCGTTTTGACGTTACCTAATTATTAGGGAGCTAAGTGAATACAAATAAAAATAATAATAAGTCTTTGCATGGTGTGGTTCTCACGCAAAAACAAACATATAAAAAAAACAGTGAGAATTCAAAGCACATCCCTTAGAAGAAATAATCATTTGGGCTACAAGCATTGGTTATGGAACTAAAATAAAAATGTTTCCTCTAACTAAGGCCCTTCTCACTCCCTACCTTCTCCTCTTTTGTTTTGTTGGAATGGTTGTGACTCTTTGCTGAAGGCATTCTTGTTACTTCAAGTGGATGGACGGGCCAAATGTATTAATGCAAAGTCATTGAATATGGTTTGTTTGAGGCCAGATTTGGAATGGGATCTACTAAGTCACACTAACCATTAATACACAAGGGGCCGTACACCACCTTGTTCTTGAGATTCCATTCCATTCTCTTCTTTCCATCCTTCTCTTTCCATTTATCAGCTCATTGCTTGTTGTATCAGTAGTCTATATTTTGATAGATGAATTGTTTTCTTTTTGGTAAACTCTTGTGGTTAAGAATTTAACTTTTGTTTCCAAATAACATTTCTAGAGCCTACGGATTCTTTGAATGTGGGGTTGTCAAGGCATTAAGGGCACGAGCCTGCTTTGGGGAGGACCCACTAGCATTCCTATTTGGTGCATCAATTAATTTCTTTCCCTTAAAAATTTTAGTGATCAATTTCTATTTTGTTCATTTCCATCTTGACATCCATTTCATCGACGTTACAGTTGTCTCTTTTTCTTCATCTTTCTTATTCCTTTTCTTTTTCCATTCTATCACTACCGGAGGTTCGCTCTTAGTCATGGGGGTCCTAACCCAATTTTTTTGATTTTCTCCTAACCCCTAAACCTTGGGTAGTCACCATTATTATATCTCTAGAATCCGCAATCAGCCATACCACAACTTAGCCAATGGACCTTTCACCGAAGCAAGGTATCAACTGCATTGTGATTCATTTACCCTTGCTAATATAAGACTATGTTGTGTGTGCAGATGGCAATCATACAACAGTGGATTGGTTTTGGAGGGAACACTTGGAATGGATCAATGTTGAAGTAGTTATGCAAGGAACAAGATTGATGGCATGCTTATGGATGGACAACGAAAGGTGCAATCTTGGCGTTGGCAGTAAAAGACCTCTTCTCTCTTCTCTCTCAGCTGCCAAATAAGGCCTAATGTCAAAAGTATAAAGTGTTCACTCTTGTTGTCGTGAACACCAGTTTTGTCATGCTTTGTAATGATGATCTGTTCACATGTCATCCCATTTACCATTAGTTCCATTCAAGTCCATAATCCCATACCTTCCCAATATTTTGTAAGAAACTCAAGGACGAGTTTTTATTCAGTCATGGGGGTATGATGGGATGCAACATCGCATGGGCCATGATATCGCAGCCTATCACCATCTATAAATAAGAGGCCGCTCTCCCTTGTTTCTTCATCTAGATCTAGACCTTAGCCAAACTCTTGCCATTTTACCATTCCAGAGTTAGAATAATTTCCATGTGCCTGCAGTAGAAGTCCCAAAGTGAACAAATCTTTATTCGAGAAATTCTGTACCTGAGCACACAATTGTGTACGGAAATAAAGACGAACTTTTGGATAAACCTTGCAGTGCATGGACTAAGCTAAATAGGACTTTAATTATTGTTAATTGTTTAAATGCTTTCTTAAGGACTTAATCTCTCTCAACCCTCAACTCTCATAGTTAAGTACATTCAGTACGACCACTTCAAGCATGTGCGTTACGCTTGGTAATCCCAGTAACGAATAGCGTTTGGTAATGCCAGTAGCATTGCATTGGTTTAGGGTATGAAACGACAAGTGGGAATGGATACTGATGCTAGGATGATTAAGGCTTAGTTAGTTAAATTTAGTTACTTAGTCTCTTCACCCTTTCCTCTATTAGCATAGGCAATAAAAACATAAAAGATATAAAAATCACATGCCTCAATATTACTTAACCATACAACCGTGACAAATACAAGTAAGCTTGGGAAGACAACAACTTATTAACCTTAGGTGTTTCATAAGGTGTGTAGGCACTTAGTCTGCGGAGTTCGATTGGATCGCGCGTGTAACGCTCATATTCGTATGGTTGAGTGTAGGGGTACCTCGCCACTCATCAATAACAATGCATAGTTATCCTAAAGGATAAAGTTACAATCTTACTTTTTACTCATTAAGATCATATTTTATTGGAGTTGCTAAGTGAAGAGGCATAAAACCAAACTCCAATACATAGTATCTTACTATTCTATCTACACATCCATATAATATCTAATAATCCTCATTAAGCTTGGATTTTGATGGCTTCACAAGTGGTGTGAAGCCTAAAACAATGTAATTGAAAATTCTTCCTCAAATTAAGTAAAATATTAAAATTTTCTTATCAATTATGAATTAGGCCACTTTCATTATTTTTCAATTGAAAGGTTAAGATTTCTACTAGTTGTTAATGAAATTACATAAAGGCATTCAACCATGTAGATAAATTTATATTTGAATTCTAACATGGGTATAAAAGCTCAACCATTATCTATTGTTTTGAGACATTAAATGTTGAATAGTGTAGTTGGTGAAGAAAGGTAACATGAAAGTCACCACTTTGCAAATTTTACATAATAATTAAAATAAGAGGAAATGGCTTTACATGCTTCACTAACTCCAAAAAATTAATTTTGGAATTTGAACCTTAATTTAAGTATGCATGGTGAATATTTTAGTATTTATACCATAGTAATATGTGTTGCAAATTATTGAGGCTATTGATAGAAAACATGTTTTTTCTCCTTCTATATTGTTCTCTATACTATAAAGTTACAACTTATTATTTATGGTTGGAATTTTTATAATTGCAAGTGAATACCTAATTTGGTTTTGCATTTTCTTTTCTTAACTTGAAGAATTTGTAATTTATATTATTGTGTTTTACATTGTGTTGGACGTTAGAAAAAATTTGAATTGCATTATTTTATGTCATGTATGGATCTATCAAATATTTAAAAAATCTTGTTAATAGGTTTTCTTTATATTTTCTTGTGTTAGGAGACAACTATATGAGACTATCACTTTAGGCAATAATGTTTCTAATGGGACCAACACCATGATGGCTAATGAAGTGAAAGTTATTTGTTCACCTAACATAAACCCAAATCCCAAGCTTTTCCTAACCATATTGGCGTAGCATTAATGGTATTTTTTTTATTTCATTGAAAAAGTAATTTTGATGATATATTAAATTTACCTTGCAATAGTAACTTTTCTAGTGAAATTTAACAATAAGGATTATTGTTTGTGTTCTTCATTATCTAAGATCAATGTTTCAATTAGATGGTAAAATTGATAAAAATATAAGAAATAGGATTGAGGTAGGATGGTCAAAATGAAGATAGGTTAGTGGTGTTCCATGTGATAAAAGAATGCCATTATGGAAAATCTTCATTCATCCCTTGTCATATAAGGGCGGTTTTTACTTTATTGGATTGTTCTTCTTGTTGAAAAATCACCTAGCGTAGAAAACTCCAAATTTTGCAAGCTAAGTGTTTGAGATTTTGTCGATCTTCTGCTATTCTATTACTATTATGTGCAACAACACTAGATTTAGTAAGTGATCCTTCAAGCAAAACCATCACTTATTTGTCATTCTATGAATTGGTGATGATTTATATGAATCTATTACTTATGATATTTCTAGAAAGTATGTTTTTGTAAAAATTTTGGATTATTTACCTTGTTTCTCAAGCTTCTTGAGTTATTTAAATTTGTGATGACTGGTGAGGTACCCCTACACTCAACCATACGAATATGAACATTTCATGCATGATCTAGTCGAACTTCAGAAACGGGCTAGTTGTGGTATCTAGATAGTTACTTGTTGATTGCAGTTTGCTGTCTTCCGACTTGGACTAGTATATGCTTTGTCACATATGGTTTAGTCCAGATTGAGGTGTATGATATGATTTCTATCCTAGTGCTACTCCTAGAGGCAATGGAAAGTAACTTTAATTTAACTAAGAGGAAAAAGGGAGGGAGAGAGAGAGTTAAGCTAATAGGACATAGAGAGAGAGAGAGAGTCTAAGCTAGCCTAAGTATGATGGGCATCCGTTCCTTAATCATCCATACACAGCTTGGACCTCGTGCACGACTACCACTAGGATTACCAAGCGCATGGCCTAGGTACACTACTGGAATACCAAGTAGTCACACTTGAATGCTCGTGATAAAGTTGTACTCATTCTACGTTTAAGGAGTTTAGGGTGAAGAGATATTAACTGCGAAAGAAATAAATAATAAGAACAATTAAATAATTAAACTAAGTGAATGCTGCAATGATGGAGTAATCTTGATCTTTATTTTTGGTCATGTGCATGTCCAAGTACATCACACTCGAATAAAGGTTCTGTACAATTACAATCATCACATTGTAGGCATGCACTAGGAGAGAGGGTTGGGAAGGAAAAAATGACAAAAGACTCTACTCTAACACTAAATTGACTCCCCTAGCTCCTTGCGCCTACATGTGTATTTATAGGCCCACACAGGAGTCACGATATCGAGCATCCGATATCACAAGCCAGACTGCGATATCGCATACCTAATATCACATACGTAATATCGCAGGTGTGATATCGAGGCCTAATGAATCACGATTCATCATACCCCCACGATTGAATAAAAACTCTTCCTCGAGTCAATCAAAATGAGAACAAGCCCCATTGATTACATAGTGGATAGGTATGGGATTATTGATTGACTGGGAATTCATTCATGCTATAGTGGAGAATTGAATACTACAAAATTGAGACATGAACACAAAAATTACAAAATTACAAAATTTTGTGGAACTCATGTGGTTCCAGGTGGTGGTGGATCCTCCATGGGATGCTTCCCCTTGTCTTGTGCTCTAGATTTTGGAATTTGATGGCTCTGTAATAATGCCTGGAGCTTTTCCTCTTCAGTTCGAGGGTCTTGTGCTATCCATGCTGATGCTCCAATGTTTGATGGAGTTGACACCTCCCATGGACACGATAGGTGCTAGAACATTTGATTTGCTTTAACATACTAGGCTGTAAACAACCGTCATTCCTCCTCGTAGGCTGCAGCTTTGTCCCTGTACTCCTGGAAATCTGTAAGCCATTGATCCAAGTCTACTATGACATCTTTCTGTCCTTGGTAGCTAGTTTTAACCAGCTCTAGTTCAGAATTTGCAAATTCTAGCTTCTGCAATGTTTTCTTGTGCTCTGCAAATTCTACTTCATATTTGGTGTGGGTGGTAGCAACCTACTTCTTGAGCTCTATTCTTGGGCATCCTACTATCAACATGGCTAGATTGGCATACTACAGGTTTATCAATTCCATGTACTCTATGAGATCTTGAATCTGTAGGTCCTAACTTTTAAGCTCTGCTTTGTGGGCAAATGCATATGTGTCCAATATGGCCCGCCAATTAGTGTGTTGAGCACTGAAAGTGTTGATGTGAGCCTTGGCCATATGGATCTCCTTTTTTATGACTTGCTTGTACATCCCCACCTGGTCTTTGAAGTGCTCCTTTAACTTTTCATGCCACTTGGCCTTGTTTTACCACAACCTTATTTCGATGGTTGGCTTCTGATGGATTGTGTGTACCTCCTCCATTAAGAGGGTTCGATTCTCTCTAGCCAAATGGTTCATGTTTTGGTTGACCCTAACCAACTATTCTCATAATTGCTAAAATTTTTCCTTGAGAAAATTCTTCTGTTTCTCCACAATGGTCAACCAAAGATTGTTGGCAGTGAGCTATTTATTCTCTTCTTGTAAGGCTCTGAGTGCCTTGGTGTGCACATAGGTTTATGCTTGTGCCTTGGAGGCATCCTAGTCGGCCTTCTTCTTCTCCTTTGCCACTCTTTTATTTTCTGCCAATAGTTTATTGAGTTTCTCCATCTTGAAAGCATCTAGCTGGTCTACGGGAATGAATTGAAATGGGTCCCGCTATGCAGCTTGCAAGGTAACAAGCCTTTCTTGGAGTCTTGCCAACTCCGTTTTCACATGCTCGACCTTGATCTCTGCCATGACCAACTTTCCTTTGGTGGAGATGAGGTTTGATTATGCTGCTGTGACATCTTGTGGGATGTTGAACAAGGACTTCATTACTTGTCTTGTCTATAGCAATCGATCAAGGACATCCTCATGCTCTGCAGGAGTCATTGAGGGATCGACCAAAGTTTGAGCATTGCGTGCTCCTATGAAATCCACCGGTGGCACAACAGGGATGTTGAAGGACTCCTTGATGTGGTTTTTGACCACTTATGTGGCTCTTGTTGCATCCTGGTGCTACATGACCACCACTGTGGCCCCTTCACTCATTTCCAATTGCACCTAGAAAGATGCAACATTCCCTGAAATCCGTTGTGACCAATGAGTCTCCCCTCCTCCTATTTGGATGGACACCTTACCCCGTGCATGATCAATAGAAACTGTGGACTGTATGGTGTCGTCAATGACACAGAAGAGATTAGCATCATCATGACTTCCCCAACTGACCATCTCAGTGATGGCCCTAAGATGGCTCATCGATAGTTGATAATCCTGTGGCTAGCTCGTGTTGGATCCTAATTCTTGTTGTTGGTTGGGCCCCACCATTTTTTCTTGCTCTAGCTCCAACATCTCACTAGACTTTTCCTTGGGGCTAGTGGCTTCAGTAATTCAGTGAATGAAGCAGTTTGGGCTCTTCTAGGGATGTCATTGGTGTACCCTAGAATTCCAACATGCTTGCATAGCTTCCTAATGAGACAATGAAAGGGTAACGCCAACGTCCCTGTCTTGCATTTTTCAAACTATCTTAAGATCTCCATGAGATACAGATGAGGAAGGTTAGCATTAGCCTTTTCCATTAATATCGCACTTCCTCTTGCCGCATACATTGAGATTCTTTTTAATCCTCTCATGGGGAAGATGTGATAAGTGCTAATCTTGAAATATATCCTTTCTTCCAATGTCAACTCTCCATATGTCTTGTCCTCTTTGACGTACGCCCTATCCAACTCATTGAGGGTCCTTCTTGTTGTCCATGTTTAGGGGCCATCTACAATCACACGAGGCTAACCATTAGTAAGGTTGTTTACAAAATTTAAGTTATACCTTACTTCTGCCTTAATGAATTTGTTTCTTATTTTGTGTGATCCAAAGTTAGAAAATATTGTGGAAATGTCCCCTAAAATTTTTAATATTGGGCCGTTAATTTGATTAGGTGGCTTTAAAATTTAATTTCCTAGTGTAGGTGAGGAGATAAGATTGTTTTTGGCACATGTTTATCATCATTTTTTTTGTAATTAATTACCCTGTATAGTATCCTTTGGACGATGAAAAATTTGTACAAAATTTGGAGTGTATACCTCTCCCACGACTAAGCTAAACACTCTGGGTTCAAATAGGTTCTTTCAAAATAAGAATTGGAGCACTAGTGCACGAGTTATGGCTATTGGGACAAGAGGTGCACAAGTCATGAGTTGTAGACGAAAATTTGAAAAATTCCCCCTATGTGAACAATTGAAAATGATGTTGACATGTGTGTGTGTGTGTGGGGGGTGGGGGGNGATATATAGTTTTGCACAACGGGATATCGTGTATGCCATAGCGTGGCCCTGATATCGCATCAGACATGATATTGCATATGTGATATCTCGGCATATTCAAAGTAGGGTACTTAGAAAAATTGATAAATTTCTAAAACTCTAAACTCAAAAATGAATGACTTGAAGTCAATATAAAAGGTCCAGGGTAATATTAAATAGTCTTGAAGGCACAAAAAATATAATGGTGTAGAAGTTGGTAATGGAATGCATGAATTAGATGAGGAGAAGGGACATGTGTTGGTTCATAGGAACATTTGAACCAGAAGGATAATGAGGGAAAGAGTATTGTAATTCTTGGAGGGTATAAAATGATGTGATGGTGATGTGTTGTGAGTGTAGATTACAAGGGTTACGCAAGTGGGTCCTCCCCAAAGCAGGTTCCAACCTATAGTGTCCTTGCATAACCACACCTTAAAATGTTTGTAGGCACTAGAAGGGTTAAATGTAATCTGCATCAATTCCACAAAACACACACATGTAGATACCACCGTGATGAGGTATGAATTCAATGCTACACAAGACACAAGTCATAAATTCATGAACAGCGAGATGAGGTGAATTATAGAAGGGATTGCAGAGATTGGGACACGAGGTAACTAACTCAAGGCACAATGAATCCTCAGTGTAAGGCATGATTAATGTGTCATTAACCCATTGTTCAAAAATTAGGACCAAGTCCATTCCTCTAATCAGTGACATCACATTTTTTTTTTCCAATGATAGATAACAATAAGAGCATCATGATGGCAAGGCATATGAACATTTGGCATTTTGTACAAGGGAGGAGTGACTTTGCTTTGTGGCCCTCTTCTTCTCTCTCTTTTCTTTCTTTCTTTCTTTTTTGAATAAATGCTTAAGCCAGAGAAGCCACCTACCTTCAGGCATGGGTGCATGTCTTTCTAGTGGGACCCCCTAGAATAGCATTGAGTGTCCTTGACTGAGTGCCTTTTGATTACTCTTACTCCCATTTTTCAATAGATCTACAAGGATCTTAGTACAACCAAGTTGCATGATATCTCCTACAGATGTCACCAAAGAGAATCCATAAGTCCCCTTGATGTCATACCCTGGCCATTCCCACTTAGTCCATCCTTCTTCACTCTAGGTATAATAACACAAGGTTACTTTAAGTTTTAATGATTAGGAATATCATTGTACCCAAGGTAGAACCTCTTATTAATGAAATGGGTAGGTGGATGTTGTTGGCTCATTGTTCAAGTAATTAGTCACCTAAGACTTGATAGCAGAGAACAACACCTCAACTAATGAGTCACGTGAGTGCTTTATTCATAGATGAGATTACTCATAAAAAGATAAAAAGACAGAAAGATAAAGCAATAAATTAAAAAGTGAAAAACTAGAAAACAAAAAGTTGAAAAATTAAAGAAATTGAAAAACATTTATTAATTTTGTGTTAGAATGGAGGATACCCCCCATAGCTAAACAGTTGAGCATGGCTAGAATTAATAAATGGAAGGTTAAGATCCTTGCATGCTGGAAATATTGGAACCTAGTCATACTTACCCCATTGGGGTTCACACACTTGATTAGAGCTAACATAGTGGGGCAAGTTATAAGATGTGGTTAATTTATAAGGAGTTGACCCACTATGGTGCTTGCGACCATAAGATGGTATGCAAGGATCAACATGTCTCCCCATGTGGCTATATTCATTGGGCTACATGGTTGTTGGAGTATTGAGTGGTGGCCCTGATAAGGTAACATGAGGCGTTGGGTTCGAAGAGGAAGATGCACCATAGTGTTGGACTTGTGCTGAGTTGGTAGATGCAGTGGTTTTAGAATGGAGGTATCCCTTTCTATGGTCATGTCTAAAGAAGGGACACCTTCAATGTTGTAGAGGGTTTCCACTGTTGTTGATAGTAGAAGCACAAGTAATGCTCATGGGTTGATGTTGTGGTGCAAATCCTTCGGGCACAATTGGTGGCAATATAGAAGGAGGTGAAGGATGAGAACGTTGAAATCGAGAAGAAGTGTAAGATACCCAAGGTGTTGGTCCTATTGGTGAGGGTACAGGTTGATAGTATTAAGGAGAATAATAATAATGTGATGAGATAGAGGATGTTGAGCCAGTTAGGGAAATAAGATGTTGAACTTGATAAGTGCTTGGGCTCGGATGATGTGAACGGTGTAACCAGTTTGGGGATGGCCTCCCCCATGATTGGGATCATTGCCACTGTGATTAAACATAGTATTTCTGCAGGAACTATGGATGTAACATTCTTTCCCAATGCTCATGTAGATGTAACAAGATTGGGCATTGGCCCTTGGGGTGATCATACAGGAAAATGTTAGATTGATACGCATGATTGGCAGTTAAGTTATTATTCTCTTCAACCCTTCTTTCTGATCGTCTAAAGGTGTTTTGTCCTATTTCTTGGGTTGTCATAATTCTACCTCTAATAGCATTGGCATATTCTCCACATTTTTCATGCATCCATTCCATCATCTTATTGATCTTTTCCTCAAATTCATCTAATGATTGTAGTACTAGCAAAGATGGTTCCACCTCCTTGTGGTGAGTTGATTTCTCCTCTTCATAATCATGGGCCCTTGTTGATTTTTGGGCTTGTTGAGATTTTTTAACATTCTCCCATCTAGCCATTTCTCCTTCTTCTTTTGCTACCNTTTTTTCCACTCTTGGATTTGTCTCCTCAAGGCTGACACTCTTGCATAAGTTTGATATCTTTCATTGAAGAGTTCTACCATCTTCGGCCAACATCGAATTAATTTTGGTTTTAACGACCTATACCACACTTTTGCTTGGCCAACAAGTGTCAAAGGAAAGAGCTTAAGTTTTTTCCATCCATTATCAATGTTGTTCCATGCACAGGCATTGTAGAAGGCTTGTAAATGTTGTTGCAGATCTAAATCATTGCCTCCTAAAAACTTAGGAAAGTTGTTTAAGTTAAGCCTGGGTAGAAGGCTTTCCTTACGATGCCTGCAGGATATTCAAACAACCTCTTGTAGGTGTATGATATGATTTCTATCCTAGTGCTACTCCTAGAGGTAATGGAAAGTAACTTTAATTTAACTAAGAGGGAAAGGGAGAGAGAGAGCTAAGCTAATAGGACATAGAGAGAGAGAGAGAGAGAGTCTAAGCTAGCCTATGTGCGATGGGCATCCATTCCTTAATCATCTATACACATCTTGGACCTTGTGCACGACTACCACTAGGATTACCAAGTGCATGGCCTAGGTACACTACTGGAATACCAAGTAGTCACACTTGAATGCTCGTGATTAAGTAGTACTCATTTCGCGTTTAAGGAGTTTAGGGTGAAGAGATATTAACTACAAAAGTAATAAATAACGAGAAAAATTAAATAATTAAACTAAGTGAATGTTGCAATGATGGAGTAATCTTAATCTTTATTTCTAGTCATGCGCATGTCCAAGTACGTCACACTTGAATAAAGGTTTCATACAATTACAATCATCACACTACAGGCATGCACTAGGAGAGAGGGTTGAGAAGGAAAAAATGACAAAAGAGTCTACTCTAACACTAAACTAACTCCCCTAACTCCTTATGCCTACATGTGTATTTATAGGCCTGCACAGGAATCACGATATCGCACATCCGATATCACGAGCTAGGCTGTGATATTGCATACCTGATATTGCGTACTCGATGTCACAGGTGCGATATCGGGGCCTAATAAATCACGATTCATCAATTTGGTTTGGAAAGATCAAGGTTTGGATGTTGTCCATGCTTTTCAATTATCAAACTCATTTTTGTTGGTAGAATTTGCTAATTTGACAATGGTATAGAAGGCCCTTGATATCAGTGTTTTTAATCATCAGTATGCTTTATTAATTATTCGAAAGTAAAATTCCTCTTTTAATCCAACATCTCCTAAATTTCAAAAGGTTCCTTATTTTGTTGAATTGTCAAATTTTCCATTAATTTTTGAAAAATTTGAAAGGAATATTATTTCTTAAATTAGACTAATTAAGCATTCTAAAATTCTAGCTGTAACTAGTGATTTTCATAGAATTTGATATATGATTGAAGTAGATCTTGATTTGCTTAAGCCAAATTTTTTTTTTCATGCTGGTGGAATTGATTATGTGAAAAAGGTTGTTTATTACAATCTTTCAAAGTCATGTCACTATTATCATCAAAAGGATTATATGTTTGATTCATGTCCTTTTATCCTATGAAAAATGGCTATGCAAGTATATCAACAATAAGCTACTACAAATGCTACTAAGGTTTATTTTACAAATGTTATATATCTTGCCAAGGTTTTTCCTATCGATGCTAAAAATCCTACAATGATTTCTTTTCTTGACATTTCATTAGTTAGTCCACTCCTTTCTTTTACCGTTGTTTAACAGAATGTATCTTTAAGGAAGGTTGAAATGAAATTAGTTTCAAAGAATTCTTCAATAACTAAGGAGGAACAAATATATATTCCTAAGGTCTCATAGAAACCTATTGTTGATTCAAATTGTTTAAAATAGTTCTTCATAATAAAAAATATCGATGAAGTCTATTGATTGATGAATATGTGTCAAATCTTTAGAATGGTCAGCATGGTTAAGATATTTTAATTACTAATAATTCATTTGCAACTGTTGATCAAAATAGAGATAATTTCTTTTTATAGTGTTGATTCTACTAATAGGGTAAGGACCTCCTCCCCCTCCACCTAATGTTAATCTTTTCATAGAATCTCCAAGGTCTAACTAATAGACTTCAAACAAAAGTTGTTGATGCTTTTCATAGCACATGACATTTAGTTCCTAATTTTATTCTTCTTCAAGAGATTAAAATTTTCAATTTAGATATAGTCATGGATGATAGCAATATTCTTCATAATTCTATATTATTATTTACTAATTATAATATTGGTTGAGGTGGTACATCTCTTATTATCAATCATTTTTTATCTAAAAAAATTCTCTCTCATGATAGAGATAATTCTGTAGTCTGGATAATTCTTCAATATGCTTTAGCTCCTTTTGGTATTTGCAAGATTTATGCTTCTACTACTTCTACAAATAGAATTGCTCTATGACATTTTCTTCTTCAAAGTTTACCTAACATTTCTTGGCTTCTTGGTGATGATTTTAATATGATAAAAAATTCTTATGATAAAATTGGTTGAGCTTCTTCTCAAGTTGCATGCTATGAGCTTTTTATTTGATGTGATGTTAAGAAACAAATTTTTTTATCTGATGTTGCTAGAGTAAATGTTTGTCATGATGATTGGTTTACCAAGTCTAACCTCTATGAAGGTAATAATCAAATTTTTAAAAGAGTTGATTAACTTTATTTTTCCAACTATTCTTCTTGGTTCTATGATAGAAAGGTTATAATTCACGAAGATACAACTCTTTCATACCATTTTCCAATTTCTCTTAATCTAGAATTTGGTATTAAATCTCTAGTTTAACATTATAAGCTTTTCTGTATAAATGCATCTTTATTTCTTACTCTGGATATTTTGACATTTCTATGGAATGCATAAATAAGACCCCTTAGTAAATTAGGTTGGATTAATTGGTGGTTGTGTACTATATATCGTGTTCTTAATTTTATCTACTGGTTGGGTAAGCAATATGCCAAGAGATAAAGGGAGTTTGAGAAAAAAAATTGGAATGAAATTTAATAGATCAACACAACAATACAAAATGATTGCTTTAATATTATTCTTCAACAAAGACTTGCTTATATTTGCTGAGTTAAAAAAAAATGGTATATGCATAATGCTCAGAGTACTTGCATTAAGAGTCATCTCAATTGGCCAAATGTAGAGGGAGAACCATGCAACAAATTTTTAAAATTCTTAAAATGTAAAGGTAATTTACCTATTATTGACTTCATGGAAGTTGATGATCAAATTAATTCTAATCCTTTTATTATCAGTGGTTTTCTTGAAAGACATTTCAACATATATTTGTTTTTAGAGGGTTTCAATCATGAGGCTTTCTTCTCTAATTATGATCATATACCTAATATTGTTTATAGTAGTCATAACAATCTTCTTAAATAAGATATCTCTCTTACTAAAATTAAAGATGCAATGTTTAGCTTAGCCAACAATAAAGCTCCAAGTTTTGATGGAATTTCCATTGAATTTTTTAAAAATCATTTGGATGTTGTTATGGACCATTATTGTGTTTTTGTAGAAGCCATTGAACAATATTCTCTTTGATCAAGAGCTAAATAGAGGAGTCATCAAACTTATTCAAAAGGAAGGTGATCTTTCCTACATTGGTAAGTGACATCCTATTACTTTTCTAAATTCTATTTCTAAAATTTTGGCTAAACATCTTGCTAAAAGATTAAAACCAGTTATTCCTTAGTTAATTACTCTAGTGCAAACTGGCTTTGTTAAAGGTAGATATATTCTAGATAATGTTGTTGCAGCTGAGGAGGGTATGCAGTGGATTAAGGATTCTAATCAAGACATTGCTTTTTTTAAGCTTGATTATGCTAAAGCATATGATAAAATTGCAACATAAGTATCCCTCAAGATATATACTCTAATTCGAACTTTATAACTCAACATTACACGCTAGAATCAAACTTATGACCTGGAGCTTTCAAATCAAGAGTCCTACCACTAGGCATTATGGCTTCAGGTAATGATCCTTTTATAAGATAAAATTAAATGACAATTCATTATTTCTTGTCTTCTTAAATATGGTTTTAAGGAAAAATTTATTGGGATGATCTAAACCATTTTTGAAGATGCTAATGCACTCGTAGCTACAAATTTTGGAATTACTAATAGTTTTAAGTTTAAATGCTCAATTAGGCAAGGTTGTCCTCTTGCTCCTTATCTCTTCATCCTTGCAATAGATTTTTTATGTCATGCTATATAGAAGGACCATGAACATAATTTTCTACAAGGAATATTTATTGAAAATAATGTTCCTACTTTACTAAATAAGCATTTTGCAGATGACTCCTTTATTATGATAAAAAATTACAAGCTAGTATAGATCATCTTTGTTATTGTGTCAATGAATACTATATATTTTTGAGGATCTCAAATTAATTGGTTCAAATCTTCTATATTTTGCAACAAGGGGGTTTAAGAATTATCTTTGTTTAAAATTTGGAATTTTCTAAAAAAGTTAGATGTTTTCAAATTATTAGACATTCTTTTTTCCTTTTTTGGATCTTCAAAAACTTTATGAGATATTATAATGAAGAAAATTGAGTAAAAACTTATTAAGTAAAGTTTCTTATTTGTAAGTATATCATTCAAGCTACTCATGTGTATTATTCATCATGTTGGGCTCCTAATGTTTCTCCATATCATTGCATTAGTTAGCTTATGTGAAATTTCCTTTTGAGTAGTTGCCATTTTAGAAAATGATTTTGTCATGTTATGTGAGACATTTGCACTTCTCACAAAGAGGATGGTGAATTAGGATTGGCAAATTGTTATAACTAGGGCATTATTTTATATTTCAAGTTGGTAGTTAAATGCTTATCTAGTGGAAAGCCTTGGAAACTTATTTTTCATAAGTGCATTCAGATAGATAAGCCTAGAGGTAGTGATTACTTAAAAGATACTCATTTTTAATTAGATATTTTTTCCAAAATGTATTACTATATCAAGTTCTATTTTCATAAAGCACATTTGGAAAGGCTTAGAGTTTTATCAATGATTTTTGGAACTTCAATAATATTACTATTTCTACCTTAGAGGCTTTGCATTAATAATGAACCATGGATGCTTAAGCATCCATGCTTTTGTAGTACATGGTGTAAGTTTAGCATTTCCTCTCTTTCATCTTTTCACATACATAATCACAAGATTACTTGACTTAAGTGTCAAAGTCTCTATGGCATTATTGTTTTTATAAGCTCTACATTTTTTGATTTATTAAATAGTTTGGATAGAAATGTAACTATTGATGATTCTCATAATGGTTTTCTTGATTTTTCTTAGATTAATGGTCATCATGTTTTTCGATATCAGTCCAAGATTATGTATACTCTTCTTAGTTCTAATAGTACTAGATTCAATTATCTTTTTAAGGTTAATCATAATGTGAAATTATGATTGCAAAAAAATTAGATGGAATGCTACTACTTCTTGAAAAATTTGATATTTTCAATTCTTAGTTAAAAAAGTTTTACAAAACTTTTTTTAGTTAAAATTTCTATGTGTTATGTGTTTAATAGCTAAAAAGAGTTAGCAAAGACTGAAAAAAATGCAAAAAAAAAAAGGTACTATAAAACATTGAAGAAATTGCTAAAAATGTACTTCAAATGAGGAAGAAATAACAGACATTGAAAGTGGCATAAAGTGCTTTTGAGGCATTTTCAAACTATAGAGATTCTTGATGTTGCAGTAGATTTAATTTTGATGTTCATACTTTCTAATCATTAGACTATTGGCCCACCCTCACACGTGGAAATACGAGGGTTATCATTTTTAGCAATTTCTTCAATGTTTTGCAATATATTTTTTTTTCTGCGTTTTATATAGTCTCTGCCAACTTTCTTTAGCTACTACATGTGATCTACATAAAATTTTTAACTAAGAAAACTTCTTCTCTCTTCATGATTGACAGCTAAAGATGAAGTTTAGAACCTTTAAGGTTTTAGATTCCATGTTCAAGTAAGATCTTCTTATTAGGCACATTTGAGTTCGTTTGAGTTGTAATTTCAAAAGTAGCAGCAATAATTCTATCATTATTGATGTTTCTCTCACTATGTCTACTAGTCAATCTAGTTGTCACTTTGTCGACTAGTCAATCTAGTTGTCACTTTGTTAGAACAACATAGTTTATCAAGGTTTGAATTTTTTTTGAACTAAACTATGTTGCCAAAGTCTTGATGGAATACAACTATTTGATCAAATGATGCTACACAAAGTTTCTGCTTAACATGAAGCTACTCTTTTCTAGGCTATTCACAGAAACATGTACAAACACTAATAGGATCCCTCTCATTCTCATCATGGATTTTAGCCCTTCCACTAAATCCTTAAACATGACAGACCTTAAACTCTTGCGACTCTAGCATTAAGATCCATGTTTTGCAAATTTCTTCCATAAACCTATCATCTATTGGAGAAATTTTCATACTACAGAGATTCCTGATTTTGCAATAGATTCAATTCTGATGTTCAAACTTTCTAATCTTCATATTGTTGGCTTGTCCTCATGCTTGCAAATTTGAGGGTTAACATGTGCTCACTCTTTTCTTTTAGAAAGATCCATGTTTTTTCTTATAAATTATTTTTCAACATCCTTGTTTTTGGCATGCATCTAGCATCAAAGGCACACTGATGAGGGGTAAAATTCCTCAAAGGCACTTCATGGTACTTTCGATGTCTATCATTTCTACCTTATTTGTAGTTCAATTTTTAGTAGTTTCTTCAATGTTTCTTTCTTTTTTATATCATTTTTTTATCTCTTCCAACTCTCTTTTACTACTACATGTGATCTACATAAAAATTTAGAACAATGAGATGTTAGCCTAGTGGTACGAGCCTTGCCCTAGTAACTCCAAGTTATAGGTTTGATTCTACTAGGTAGCAATGAGTTATAAAATTCTATAAATCTTATGGTATACCTATATTTCACTTATTTCTAGTTCCAATATCTAAAAATTAGACATTTTTAACAATGAGATATTAGCCTAGTGGTATGGGTCTTGGCTTGGTAACCCCATGTCACAAGTTTAAAACTACTAGTTAGCATTGAGTTATAAACTTTTATAAATCTTGGGGTGTACCTATGTTTTACTTTTTTGAGGTTCCAACACCCCCTAAAATTAGAAATTTTCTAGGATATTTAATTTATCAAGATTTTTCTATAGGAATTTAGCTCTTTCATTTGGGTGTTCATGATCCAAGATGTCATGTTTGTAACATCGAAGATACATTCATCCATTGTTTTTTTACTTGACCCCTTACTTGTAGCTATTAGATAAAGTTTTATTTGGTGACACTCCTCAACTTCAAAGATTTCTACTTCATACTTGGTATTTCTTTTGCCATCCTATTTGATGAGAGCGGTTACTCTAGTAGTTATTCTAATTATTAGAGTGGTTACTCTAGCGGTTATTTTAGCAGTTATTCTAATTATTAGAGTGGTTACTCTAATTATTAGAGTAGTTGATCCCAAGCCTATAAATACAGTGCCCAGGCACACAATTGGGAGAAGAATTCTTTTAGTAGTCAAGTAGTGAAACTCTTGTAGTCTGTTTGAAAGTTAGAGAATTTTTTATTTTTAGATTTGGGTTTTATATAAAATTTAATACAACCCATAATACTATATAAGGATTCTTATTCTTATAAATACCGATCATGCCAGGTGATAGAGAGCGTGAGTTANCTATAAATACCGATCATGCCAGGTGATAGAGAGCGTGAGTTAAACTAAGTGAGACAACAACGTCTTAGAGATCGAAGAAGAGAAGCTCGGTACGGGAGAGATCCTTTGGAGTTGCAAAGAATGGAATAAGATCACTTACGTCAAAGAACGCGTCGAGCAGAAATGAAGCAACAATAGGTGGAAGGAAGTGAGGTTTTTAGATGAAATTTTATTTTATTTTATATGAAATTCATTTAATTTCTTATTTAATAAAGCTAAATATATTAGGTCACTTTGTATAATAATATTTCATAGAATGGAAGGAATCACAGACAAGGACGAGGAAGAGGTCGTGGACATGGACAAGGACAAGGACGAGAATGCATAGATGAACAAGAAAATCACTTAGTAGTCATTCCTAATGATGAAAATGTTCATCAGCCTTAATTGCATCGAGAAGTTATTTCACATATAGGACATGGTCGTGGTCATGGTCATAGACGTCGTCATGGTCATGGATTTGATCAGATGTATTCAAATAATGATGATTTGATGGTCAAAGATGAATTACTTATAAATTCTATCGAGATTGTTACTATAGAACGAAAATGTGCACAAGGGTGTGAAAGACAAGAACGTTTTAGACAATGAAAAAGACAAGCAGAAGTGGCAGAAATGTTAGATTTAGTTGCAAGACTTGATCAGGAACAGGCTCAACCAAGATTGTGAATGGAACATCAACAAATATCTTTTGAACATATGAACAATTAGGTATCTTATCCAAATCTTCATAAGTCAAATACACAAATCATGCATGCAATAACAAGATTTTCAAGTGAGGTTGATAAGTTTAGTGTTCCTTGATCATGTGGTATTTGCAATGAAAGTTTTTTAAGTATGTTAATGAAACTTGTACAAAGATTTGGTCCAACATGTACAAGGTGTGCAAATGAAAAAGTAATGGGGATCTTGAATCATGATGGTGAAGAGATTAAGCATTTTTCTGCTGATAATAATATGGATCCAAAACCTCAGCCAATAATCTTATCAGAACTATCAGAAGTTGAAGAAATGATTATATCACGAATTAATCCTATTTTACAAGTTACGCATGCTATTGGAGGTCAATTACAATATAAAGGACATACCATCAGTTTTATGCAAGATGTATTTGAAATTGCAACTAGGCTACCTTTGAGGATTCATGAAATTCCAATGTTGATACTAAGACGAGTTGATCAAATTGGAACAACCTATAACTTTGTTGTAAATAAAAAGCGTGTGTATCCTGCCTTATTGTATAAGAAACAGAATGATCCATTTTATCAGGATGTAGAAATAGATGAGCATGCTTTGGATGATGTTACTGATATAGCAGATGTTAGTGTTTTTGAAAAGATTCATTATATTGGATTGTCTGAGGAGGATGGTGAGATGAGATTATAGTTTGATGGTCCTTTGGTTAATTTAGAGGAAAATATTATTAGACACACATCATCAGTAGCATCATGTCCAGTTCTTCTAGGGAAAGAACTTGATCTGGTAAGAGCTTGGTTAGAAAATCCAACTATTGAAAGTTCAGATTATGCACAATGGCCAACACTTTTAGAGTCACCCATCAATGAGTTCAACACAGTTGGAATGCTTCCAATGTCATTTCTAACGTTGTTTTCATGTGGAAAATGTGACTTCCTTACAAGAAGGTCCAAGGATGTCACGTTACATGAATATGTTAGACATCTACTTCAATATAAGGATGGAAGATTTGGACGTCATAAAAGATTCAGGTATCAAAAATTAATTACATTTACATTGCTAAATAGCATTCATGTTTTTGACATCTTATGAACTAATTACATAGGAATTTATTTTCATTTTCAGGTATCACATTTATAACATGATAACGAGACATCATGCACTGAAATCAACATCAGTAGTTTTTTGAAAAAAAATATTACAGAAGCACCATTAACAATCCCAGAATTACGTGAAAGACTACAAAATGCACCATCAGATAATTTTGTTGATAATTTGATGAGATTTGGAACAACGATACGAGGAACACCTTCGTACTGGAGAAAATGAAAAGTGCAGTTGTTTGATTTGATAAATGAGTTGGGTGCACCAACTATTTTTTTTACTCTGAGTGCAGCATATCTTTATTGGCGAGATCTACATGAGGTAATGCCTATAGAACCCCCACAAAATGTTCTTGAGATAAGAGAGTGGAAAATGAAAAATATTATTGAGAACCCACATATAGTTTCTAAGTTTATCCATCTTCGACATAAGACATTTCGAGAAATGCTTTTTTTGAAGAATTTGATGTGGTTGATTACTAGAAAAGATATGAATGGCAACATAGGGGGTCACCACATGTCCATGGCTTTCTTTGGATGAAGGGAGCTCCAAACATAGAAGAACTTGATTGGAATGACCCAGAAGTAGTTAGAAAGATGAGAGTTTTTTGATGCAATAACAAATGCATTAGTATAATCAATCAAGATGGAATATCCAATCATGTAAGTTGTTTGGAATTTCTAAATATTTATTTTAAATGTTAAAAAATTATTTTGATTATTTGAAAAAATCATTATAAAAATTATACAAATCTTTCATTTGTAGATGCAACATGTTAATAATCTCACACATCCATGCGAAATTCAAAGTCAACAGCTACAATTCATGGATCTTGACATTGATTATGATGAGTTCTTACATTCAGTTTAGCGACACACATAATGTAAGAGAGGAGCATGTTTAATAATCCGAAATCATATGCAAGTTTGCAGGTACAATTATATTTCTCTGAATACCTATATTCTTATTTGCATCATGAATGTATGGGATCTAGGAAAATAATTTTATAACTTCAATTTATTACCTTAGGTATAATGTTCCATGGCCATTGCGAGCTCAATTAGATCTCTTTCAAGATCCAGAAAACAAAAATCATGTTACATATGAACCACGTCAAAATGATCCAAGGTTGAATGTTCATAATACAATGATCCTTCAAACATGGAGAGCAAACACAGACTTTCAACTGGTCCTTGAAAAATATGTTGTTATTAAATATATTGCAAAATATGCAGCAAAATCTGAAAAGAAGTCAAGATGCTTTCATGATTTATTACTTCCTATAGCCAAATCTCGAAACCCTGAAGAAAATGCAATGACTGCATACAAAAGACTCATGATGGATGCTGCAGCTAATAGAGACATAGGTACCATGGAAGTTTGTCATATTCTATATGAACTTCCATTAGTTGAATGCAATCGACTATTTGATACTATAAATGTGTCTAGAGATATGTATAAAAGAGTTATACCAGATCTAGATGGAGATGAGGAACCAGAACCATATACAACCCTTATCAATGCATATCAAAAGAGACCACTAAAAATGGAAGGAGTTTCATTGTTGAATGCTATGAAATATTTTACCTTTATCTCAAAGAATAGAGAGCTACCAGTGTGGAAGCCTCGACTATGACCAATTGTTGTAAGAACATTTCCAAAATTTAGAGTAGCTCCAAGAGTAGGAGAGGAGAAATGGATAGATTACTATTGGGCGCAACTGTTACCACACTATCCTTTTAGAGATGTTAAACATGATCTGGGAAGAAATGATGAAGAAATTCAATGAAAATGGATTTCTATTCGACACATCTATGAATTGGAAAAGGAGATATTCGATGAAGAGTTTGAACGTGCTTGCGAGAAAGAGAGGTAGTATACAGATATTATTCTGGAAAGACAGGATGGTATTCAATATGATTTTGAAGTACTAAATCAACATCTACTTACATCAGCTCATTTTCAACGAAGTGAACTTGAAATGCTTGGATTAAGAGATTGAGATAGACAGAATGAATGGTCAGCCAGCTATCCTGGAGAGGATGTTGCAAAGATTGCTACATCTTTTGTTCATGATCATAGATCACATGGGATAATAACACATTCAAGAAATAACTACAATAAGGTGGACATATCTTCTCTAGGAGTTCAACAGAAGAAATGCTACAAGATTATCACTAGCCATCTATATATTTAACAATTTGAAATGGATGAAGTTTCTCCTCTATTGATGATTATTCAAGGTACTACAGGCATAAGAAAATCGTATCTCATTGATACGATTCGTAAAGAATTTAGTCGAACTTGCTCATCGGGAAAGAATATCTTATTGGTGCTCGCCCCTACTGGTGCTACAGCATATAATAGTAATGCAACTACAGTACATTCTACATTGAAGATTGGAATTGGAGATTACAAACCATTGGCTGCATCAACTTTTTCATCGTTGCAAAATAAATACAAATACTTAAAGTATATTATTATAGATGAAATGAGTTTCATAGGTGGAAAATTACTTAGCAGCATTAACCGAAGGCTTAAGGAAATATTTCCAGATAATCATTTTGATAACTTTGGTGGTAGATCTATGATACTCATTGGAGATCTTGCATAGTTTCCACCTATTAAAGATGTTGTACCATACATATAATCTCAGATGCATGTGAAGAATTTTTGGTTGGCATTCAATAAATTTGTAACCTTGGATGTTGTCTATTGACAAAGGGGTGATGATTCGCAACAACAAAGATTTAGAGAAGTTTTGATGAATATACGAGAAGGAAAGATGACCAATAAGGATTATAACTTTTTAAGCTTGAGAATGTAACTTTCATCAACATCGGATGGGTGAGATGGATTTGAGGATTATGTGCATTTTTTTGATACAAAGGATAAAATGCATATGCATAATGAAAAAATATTGCTCAAAATGCAAAAGCTAGTTGCACGGTGCATAGTAGATAGAAAGACAAATGGTGTGAAATTTTGGGATGATTCAGAAGGAGAATTGGACCAAGTAGTATTCATTTGTGAGGATGCAAGGGTTATGCTCACTGTTAATCTATGGCCAGAAGCAGGATTGGTTAATGGTGCATGTGGAGTCACTAAGAAAATAATATATAGTCCACACTGTCAACCTCCACAGTTGCCATTATATGTCATCATTGAGTTTGACTCCTATATTGGAGTACTGTATGATAATGAACATCCTCGATAAGTACCCATTACACCAATCATACATGGAGAATCTCGCCAACTACCACTTAGATTAGCATGGGCTTTAATGATACATAAGTCACAGGGAATGACATTGGAAAAAGCATGTATAGATGTTGGTAGTAGAGAAACAATAGTTCTTACATTTGTGGCACTATCTCGAGTGAGGAGTATTGATAGTTTGAAGATATTCCCTCTAATCTCCAAAGAAAGATATATCAAGATATTTAAGGCTTCGCACCTTCAAAGTAGATTGGATGAAGAGCAATGCATTAAATCTAATGAAGAAGGATCTCATTCTTTTCTATCAACTAATTTTTACCATTTTGAATGTCAGATCATTTGTAAATATACATTTTCAATTACACAAGTTTTTACATTGATCATTTCTGCTATATTACAACATGTTTATGATCATTCAATAAAGTGTTCCATGGTCTTATAATATTTTTATCTGTTATGTTTAAATCATCGCTACAGTAGACGACTAGCGATCACTAGCTTAGTTATATATTTATAATATATATCTATAAATTGGC
>MNCI01003234.1:492167-508675 GCA_015680685.1 Gnetum montanum
AGGACATAAAAACATAAAAGCTATAAAAATCATATGCCTCAAGCTTACTTAACCATACAATCGTGACATACAGGTAAGGTTGGGAAGACAACGATCAACCAACCCATCCTTGTTCCACAAGGGCACATAAGCACTTAGTCCTGGGAATTCGATCGGATTGTGCGTGAAATGCTCGTATTCATATGGTTGAACGTAGGGGTACCTTGCCGCTCATCACTATTCTTTATGTCATTTAGAATTTTTCATGTAATGTGGTTTTTCATAGAGATTCTCTACCTAATTTTCTTTTATTATCAATTCAAGGTGACATCATTCAATAGTTGATGCTTTAGCTAAATTCTTAAATGTTTCTCTCTTTAATTTTACTCTTTTAATAATAGGAAGCCTTTAGTAGGAAGTGAAAACCCATTTGGATGCTTCTAAACAAAAGCAAGGTATAATCCTTTTCCTTCCCCAAAGGAGAGATTTTTTAGGATTGGTTAAGGGTGAAAACATAAGAAAGCATCTCCAAAATCATCGAGCCTTTCCTTTTTATTGTTGATGAATCATGATTCATCAAGTTGTGATATTGGACCCCCAATATTGGATCCACGGTATCGGGTATGCAATATCGCAACCCAAATAACAATATTGGATACACGATATCATGACTCCTGTGTGAGCCTATAAATACACATGTAGGCACATGAGAGAAGTTAGTCTTTTAATTTTTAGAAATAATTAGTCTTAGAAGTTAGATTATTTCTTTTTCTCTCAACCCTTTCTCCCAGTGCATGCCCATAGTGTCATGATTGTAATTGTATAGAATCTTTTATTCAAGTGTGACGTACTTCAACATGCACATGACCAAAAATAAAGATCGAGATTACTTCATCATTGCATCATTCACTTAGTTTAATTACTTAATTTTTATTCTTATTAAATGTAGAATGAGTACGACTTAATCACATGCATTTACATGTGACTACTTGGTATCCCAGTAGCATACTCAGGCCATGCGCTTGGTAATCCCAGTGGTAGTCGTGCACAGGGCCTAAGATTTGTATGGATGATTAAGGAATGGATGCTCATTGCATTTAGGCTAGCTTAGATTATCTCTTCCTATCTCCTCTTAGTATAGCTCTCTCTCTCTTCCTTTCCTCCTAGCTTAAACAAGGATTATTTCCCAATGTCTCTAGGAGCAGCATTAGTTTAGGAACATATCATACACCTCACTTTGGACTAAATCATACGTGACAAAGAAATTACTATTCCAAGTGGGAAGATAGTGAACTGCGATCAACAAGTAACTATCTAGATACCAAAACTAGCCTGTTTGCAGAGTTTGACCAAATTGTACATGAAACGCTTGTATTCATATGGTTGAGTGTAGGGGTACCTCGCCACTCATCATTGGCACCCTTGTCGGGGATGGTGTTAGTTATTTAGATTAGTTACATCATACAAGATCACTGTAACAAAGCCTTGACAATATATCTCTTAGAAAGAAATAATTATAATTAAATCACACATAAGTTCACAACCATGTCTCGCTCACAAGACTTTGACAATGCAAAAACTAGTAAGGTAATTCATTCGAGAACCAACGAATTATATGATGATGAAGATGAAGTTTGGAGTACCCAATCTAATGTAGGGATTTCCTATGAACATAAACAAAGACAACATCATCACAACTTGCAAATGCATAACATACCTAGTGACGATGAACCCCTACTGGCCACTACAAGCTTAATGGAAATACAAGAGGTTGTATCAATATCTCGCAGGCATTATAAGGAAAGTCATCTACCTAGGCTTGACTTAAACAACTTTCCTATGTTTTTAGGAGGCTATGAATTAGATCTGCAACAACATTTATGAGCCTTCTACGATGCTTGTACATGGAACAACATTGATAATGGATGGAAAAAACTTAAGCTCTTTGCTCTGATACTCATTGGCCAAGCAAAGATATGGTATAGGTCCTTGAAATCAAAATCAATCCAACATTGGCCAACAATGGTCGAGCTCTTCAACGAAAGATATCAAACTTATGTAAGAGTGTCAACCTTGAGGAGACAAATCCAAGAGTGGAAACAAGCGCAACATGAACCCTTGGACATGGCCTTAGAAAGATATTATGCATTGTTAAACAACTGTCCAGGCCATGGGTTCTCCGAGAAGAGGCTAATGTACCATATCACAGATGGGCTCCATAATGAAACAAGGGAGACCTTAGGGATGTACGCCCGAGGTCAACTATATGAGCTACGAACCCATCAATTCCAAGAGCTTATCAAATGGGTAGCAAAAGAAGAAGGAGAAATGGCTAAGTGGGAGAATGCTGAAAAATCTCAATGAGACCAAAATCTCAAATCAACAAGGGCCCATGATTATGAAGACGAGAAATCAACTCACCTCAAGGTGGTGGAACCATCTTTGCCAACACTACAATCATTGGATGAAGTTGAGGCAAGAATCAATAAGATAATGGAATGGATGCATAAAAAATTCAGAATATGCCAACATTATTGGAGGTAGAGTCATGACGAACCAAGAAGCAGGACAAAATACCCTTGGAAAACCGGAAAGAAGAGTTGAAAAAAATAAGAGCTCAACTGCCAATCATATGTATCAATGCAACATTTGCCAATACAATCACCACAAGGGCCAATGCCCAATCTTGTCACATTTACATGAGGATTGGGAAAGAATGTTACATCCAGAGTTCATGCAGAAATACTATGTTCAATCACAATGGAAACAATCCCAGTCATGGGGAAGGCCATCCCTAAACTGGTTACACCCTTCATACAATCCGAACCTAGGTTCTTATCAAGTTCAACATCATGTTTCCCCAATTGAGTCAACATCCTCTATCTCATCACAATATTATTATTCTCCTCAATACTATCAACCCGTATTCTCTCCAATAGGACCACCACCTTGTGTACATTACACTTCTCCTCAATTTCAACATTCTCATCCTTCACCTCCTTCTACATCGCCACCAAGTGTTCCAGAAGGGTTTGCACCATAGTAGTAACCCACAAATATTACTTGTCCTTCTACTAACAATAGTAGTGGGAACTCTCCTCGACATCGAAGATGCCCCTTCTTTCAGCATGATTGAAAGAAGGGACAACACAATTCTGAGCCCACTGCATCTTCTAACTCAACGCAAGCTCAACACTATGGTTCATCTTCCTCTTCAAACCAAACACCTCATGTTACCTTATCAAGGCCACCACTCAATACTCCAACAACTAGGCAGCCTAATGAATACACATGGGGAGACATGTTGATCCTTGCATACCATCTTACGATCATGGGTGCCATAGTGGGTCAACCACTCATCAATTGACTACATCTTATAAATTGCCCCACTATGCTTACTACAATCAAGTGTGTGAACCCCAATTTGGGTATATTCCTACTACCACCTCAAAAGACACCTAATGGTTTGGATATGATTGGATCCCAATATGTCCAACATGCAAGGATCCCAAATTTTCATTTATTAATCCTCACCATACTCACAAGCAGGATTAATAAATATTTTTCATTTTCTTTAATTTTAAAATATTTTTTTTTCACTTTTTAACTTATTGTTTGATCTTTTTTCCTTTTTGTCTTTTTTTTATCTTTTTACCTTTTTATGAGTAATCTTATCTAGGAATAAAACACTCATGTTATCGTTGGTTGAGATGTTGTTCTATGCTATTAAGTCTCAGGTGGCTAATTATTTGAACATCGAGCCCACAACATCCACCTACCCATTCCATTATAAGAGGCTCTACCCTAGGTACAATGATATTCCTAATCTTAAAGTAATTTTGTGCTCATTATGCCCAGAGGGAAGAATGATGGACCAAGAAGGAATGGCTAGGGTTTGACATCAAGGAGAATTGTGGATTCGCTTTAGTGGAATCTGTAAGAGTTATCATATAGAATTGGTTGTACTAAGATCCTTGTAGATCTAATGAAAAATGGGAGTAAGAGTAATTAAAAGGCACTCAACCGAAAAAAAATAATGTTATTCTAGGGGGTTCCACTGGAAAGACATGCACCCATTCCCGAAGGTAGGTAGCTTCTCTGGATTAAGCAATACATCAAAAAAACAAAAACAAAACAAAACATGTGTGCTGCAAAGCAAAAATCACTCCTCCCTTGGATGAAATGCCAAGTGATCGTACACCTTGCTGTCACAGTGCTCTTATGGTTGTGCATCATTGAATGAAGCAATGCGATGTCACTAATCAAAGGAATGAACTTGGTCTTGATTTTGGAGTGATGGGAAAATGACACACTAATCATGCCTTACATGCAAGATTCATTGTGCCCTAAGTCAGTTACCTTATGTCCCAATCTCTGCAATCCCTTCTACGATTCACCTCACCTCGCTGTTCGTGTGATTGTAACTTGTGACATGGGATTCATATCTCATCGCGGTGATATCTACATGTGTGTGTTTTGTGAGATCGGTATGGATTACATTTAACCCTTCTAGTGCCTACGGACATTTTAAGGTATGGTTACACAAGGGCATTATAGGTTGGAACCTGCTTTGGGGAGGACCCACTTGCATAACCCTTGTAATTTGCACTTGTAACACATCTCTCACTCATCATCTTATATCCTCTAAGTATTACCAACATTCTTCTTTCCCTTATCATCCTTCTAGATCAAATGTTTCTATGAGCTAACATATGTCCTTTTTCCTCCTACTCTTCATGATTTTCATTGAAAAATTTTACACCATTATACTCTTTGTGCCTTCATGACTAGTTTGTATTACCCTGGACCCCTTTACATTGACCTACACATCCTCTATTATACCTTGGAGTTTCAAAAGATTTGTCAATTTTTCAAGTGCCCTATTTTCAATAGGACTCGATATTGAGTCCTTGATATCAGGTCTAACGCGGTATCGGGTCCCTACTAGTGGGTACGCGATATTGCGTCCTTAAAATATATACATATATGGATTCCTCACACACGTCAACATCATTTGCAACTATTCATGTGAGGGAAGTTTTTCAAATTTTCTTCTACGACTTGCAATTATGCATCTCTTGTTTCGATAACCATAACTCGCTCGCTAGTGCTCCGACTTTCATTATGTCTGAACCTACTTGAACCCAGAGTGTTAAGCTTAATCATGGGGGAGGGGTACACACCAAATTGCGTATAAATTTTTTGAACTTCTTCATCGCTGAAGGATACTATCAAGGGTAATTAGTTATAAAAATAATAAACATGTGCCTAAAACAATTTCATCTTCTTATCTATACCAGGAAATTAAACTCTAAAACCACCTAAGCAGAGTGGACCAAATATTAAAATATTTTGGGTAAATTTCCATAAAAACTCCTAACTTTAAAATCACACGGAATCATAACAAACTCATTAAGACAAAAAATAAGGTATAACTTAACTTTGGTAAGCAACCTTACTAATGATTGGCCTCATGTGATTGCAAATGGCCCCAAAGTGTGGACAACAAGAAGGTCCCTCTCAATGTGCATCTAAGCAACCTAGGAGAGGTAGAGGATAGGTGCCTGTTGAACAACATGTAGAGCAAGAGGAGGAATCATTCAGTATCCATCAAAAAGCCCCTACCACTGTACAATCGGGACAGGTAGGAGGAGGAGCTACTATAGTGCCTGAACAAGGACAACACCTCATGTTGCCCCCAAAATGTGTCCAGGCCATCCATGAAAGGTCCACATTAGCTGCAGTGATCGTGGAATTGAACTTTGAACCTTTCATAGAATTTTCTCCTAAGGTCATTAGGGACCACCTCAAAGGGTCTCCATTATGGCCTATTCTCTCCGAAAGTGGCGCCTGGTACTTAGGAAAAATGTACCAATTTTGTCACAATAAAGAAAAAGGCATCATAGTTGACATTCGTGGTGTGCTTGTTGATTTTTCTATCAAAGCCATTTCGGAAGTGTTAAACCTTCCTAACACAGGGCCAAAGGTTACTCGTCTATCTACTCGCTTTGATGCTGATGCCCGAAGGGTTTGGTTAGATAGGGCATACGGCAAGGAAGATAAGATATTTGGAGAATTGACATTGGAAGAGAGAATCTACTTTAAAATTGGAACTTATCACATCTTTACAAAAGGATTAAACTGAATTTTGACATCTGCGGCAAGAGGAAGTGTAATTTTGATAGGAAAGATTAATGCTAACCTACCTCATCTATATTTCATGGAGATCTTAAGGAGATTTGAAAAATGCAAAATAGGGAAGTTTGCGTTGCCCTTCCCTTGTCTCACCAAGAAGCTATGCAAGCATGCTGGTATTCGGGGATACACCAATGACGTCCTTAGAAGATCCCAAAATTCTTCATACGTTGAACGACTAAAGCCACCAGCTGCAAGAAAAAGTGCTAGTGAGACATTGGAGCCAGAACAAGAGCAAGAACAGATGGTGGGGCCCATTGCAACTCAACTTGTAAGGCCTAGCCAACTTCCAAGCATGAAACCTAGTCAATAACAAGAAGTAGGGCCCAACACGAGCTAGTAAGATCAACCACCACCATCGTCGTAGGATTACTGACCATCGATGAGCCATCTCAGGGCCATCGCTCAGATGATTAGTTGGGGAAGTTGTGATGATGCAAATCTCTTCTGCGTCATCGACGATATCATATAGCCCACTATCTCTATAGATTGCACATGGGACGAGGTGTCCATTTAGACAAAAGGAGGGGAGACTAATTAGTCACAACATATTTTAGGGAATGTTGCATCCTTTTAGGTGCAATTAGAGACTGTTGAAGGGGCCACAGTGGTGGTCATGCAACACCAGGATGGAGCGGGAGCCATAGAGGTGGTTACAAATCACATTAAGAAATCTTTTAACGTCCCTGTTGTGCCACCGATAGATTTCATAGGAGCACGAGATGCTCAAACTTTGGCCAGTCCTTTAATGACTCTTGTGGAGCATGAGGATGTGCTTGATTGATTACTACAAATAAGATAGGTGATGACGTCCTTGTTTGACATCCCACAGGATGTTACGGCAGCACAATCAGACCTCATCTCCACCAAAGGGAAGCTAGTCATGATAGAGATAAGGGTTGAGCATGCAGAAGTGGAATTGGCAATACTACAAGAAAGGCTCGTAACCCTGCAAGCCACACAGTGGTATCCCTCTCAATTCATTCCTGCAGACCAACTATACACCTTCAGAACAGAGTAACTTAACAAATTATTGGCGAAAAATAAAAGAGTGGCAGAGGAAAAAGAGAAGGCCAACTGGGATGCCTTCAAGGCACAAGCACAAACCTACACACACGCTAAGGCACTCAAGGCCTTACAAGAAGAAAATAAATAGCTTGTTGCTGACAATCTTTGGTTGACCTCTATGTAGTAACAAAAGAATGTTCTCGAAGAAAATTTTTAGTGACTACAAGAATAGTTGATCAGGGTTAACTAAGACATGAACCATTTGGCCAAAAAAAATCAAACCCTCTTAATGGAGGAGGTATGCGTCATCCGTCAGAAGACAACCATCGAAATAAGCGTGTGGTAGAATGAGACCAAGCGGCACAAAAAATTATAAGAGCACTTCTGAGACCAGGTGGGAATGTACAAGCAAGTCATTGAGAAGGAGATCCATATGGCCAAGGCTCACATCGATGCTTTTAGTGCTCACCACATTGATTGGCGAGCCATATTGGACACATATGCATTTGTCCACTAGCCAAAACTTACAAGGTGGGACCTACAAATTCAGGATCTCACAGAGTACATGGAGTTGGCAAATCTACGGTATGCTAATTTAGCCATGTTAATAGCAGGGCACTCGAGGATAGAGCTCAAGAGGTAGGTAGCTATCACCTACACCAAATATGAAGTAGAATTTGCAGAACACAAGAAAACATTGCAGAAGCTAGAAGTCACAAATTCTGAATTGGAGGTGGTTAAAGCAAGCTACCAAGGACAAAAAAATTTTACAACGGACTTGGCTCGATGGCTTACAAATTTTCAGGAGTACAAGGACAAATCCAGAGCCTATGAGGAGGAATGACAGTTTTTTGTGGCCTAGTATGTTAAAGCAAACAAAATGTTTCCACAACTACCATGCCCATGGGAGGTGCCGACTCCATCAAACATTAGAGCATCAACATGGACAGCACGGGATCCCTAAATTGAAGAGGAAAAGCTCCAGGCACTACTTCAACATCATCAAATCCCAAAACCTAGAGCACAAGACAAGGGGAAGAAACCCATGGAGAAGTCACCACCACCTAGAACCACATGAGTTCCACAAAATTTTGTAATTTTGTGATTTTGCATTTTTCGTGTTGTGGCCTAATTTTGTTCTACTGAGTTCTCCACTGTGGCATGAATAAATTCTCTATCAATTAATAATCCCATACCTATCCACTGTGTAATCAATGGGGCTTGTTCTCATTTTTACTTGAGGACAAGTTTTCATTCAATCATGGGGGTATGATGAATCATGATTCATCAAGCTGTGATATCGGATCCCCAATATCAAATCCATGATATCGGGTATGCAATATCACAACCCAAATAACAATATCAAATACACAATATCGTGACTCTTGCGTGAGCCTATAAATACACATGTAGGTGCACGAGAGGAGTCAATCTTTTAAGTTTTAGAAATAGTTAGTCTTAGAAGTTAGATTATTTCTTTTTCTCTCAACCCTTTTTCCTAATGCATGCCCATAGTATGATGATTGTAATTGTACAACATCCTTTATTCAAGTGTGACATACTTGGACATGCACATGACTGAAAATAAAGATTGAGATTACTTCATCATTGCAGCATTCACTTAGTTTAATTACTTAATTTTGATTCTTATTAAATGCAGAATGAGTACGACTTAATCATGTGCATCTACATGTGACTACTTGATATTCCAATAGCGTACTTAGGCCATGTGCTTGGTAATCCCAGTGGTAGTCGTGCACGGGGCCTAAGATGTGTATGGATGATTAAGGAACGGATGCTTATCGCATTTAGACTAGCTTAGATTCTCTCTCCCTATCTCCTCTTAGTATAGCTCTCTCTCTCTCCCTTTCCTCCTAGCTTAAATAAAGATTATTTTCCAATGTCTCTAGGAGCAGCATTAGTTTAGGAACACATCATACACCTCACTCTAGACTAAACCATATGTGACAAAGCAATTACTAGTCCAAGTGGAAGACAATGAATTGCGATCAATGAGTAACTATCTAGATACCAAAACTAGCCTATCTGCAGAGTTCGACCGAATCGTGCGTGAACGCTCATATTCGTATGGTTGAGTGTAGGGGTACCTTGCCACTCATCAATTTTTTTGGAGTTTTTCCTCTACTTCTCTTCTTTTGTACTCTAAATTTTTGTTTTCAATATATTTATTTTTTGGGGTTGGACACCTCAATAAAAGAATCCTATTAAAACTAAAGAAAAAATTTTACATACAATAATAAGGCTTGCTATCTATATGACGCTAAATGTTAAATGTTATAAGAAGAGATAAACAACACAATATATACATTAGAGGAAGACTTGGAGTGGCTTATATTTTAGATAAGTTATAGAAATGATGTATTAGATGGTTTGGGCATGTGAAAAGAAGATTAGATATCAAGCCTATAAATAAAGGTTACTACATAACTATTTTAAGAAAGGCACCAAATAAAAGATCAAAAAAGACATGACGAAACCGACTGAAGATGATTTGAAAAAATTGCAAATAAATAAAGATTCAACTATTCATCGAGATGAATACCAAAAAAGAAATCATTTAGTCAACCCCATTTTCGTTGGACAAGGCTAAGATGATGATTATTGGTTGTCTTCTTTGAAAGATCATTAGAACTTTCTTACTAACTTGTAATGTCTTAAATAACATGTATGTTATCAGTTCTATGAAATTGTATTACTACCTAATGAGTAGTGGGTAGATCCTACACCCAACCATATGAATTACTAAGCATTGCTGTGTGATCCAGTCAAATTCTGTGGACTTATAGTCTTCTAAGTATATTGGTCTCTAGGAAGTGAAACTAACTATTGCAACCATTGTCTTCCCAATTACACTTGTGAAATGCAAAGGTATGGTTAAGTGTAATTGAGGCATATGATTTTTATCAGTTTTACATTTTATACTTTAAGCTTCCTAAGGGTAAAGAATAATGAATAAAATAAAATAATTAAATTGCTAATTTAATCTAACTAGCTACACCAAACTAATCCTAACATAAACATCCATTTCCACTTGTTGTACACATCTTGAATGCATTTAATGCTACTGGGTAACCAAAATGTTATGCATTATTGGGATTACCAAGCACTAAGCATATGCCTGAAGTGGTCATACTTATGTGCTTAATTAATTGTTATTTAATCTAGCTTAATTGATTACTTAATTACTTAAAGCATTAAAAGAAATTGCATAAAACATTAAATGCATAAGATAAATAATTAATCTATTTCAAGGTGCTACAAGGTTTACTAAAAAGCTCATCTTTATTATTAACACATTGTTGTGCTCAAGTACAACAATGCTTGAATAAAGATTTATGCATTCTTTGACTCCTACTGCGGGCACTTAGAAAAATATTCTATCTTTCAAGTAAGAAAATTGCAAGAGCTTCGCTACAACTATGACTAAATATGCCATAAACAAAGTGGGTGAGAACGTATTTATAGGTGAAAATAGACATTGCGTTGACGAGGTTAGCTTAATGGGGCTACGTCGATGAGGCCTTGTCGATGAAATTGAAGAAAACACGACCTCATCATACCCCTATGACTGAATGAGAACTCGTCCTTGAGTAAACAAAAAAAAAGAACAAGTTTCTTACAAAATGTTGGGAAGGTATGGAATTATAGACTAACTATTGACATTCACAAGCACAAACACAAAGAAACACCAAGTGTACGGATTTACAATCATTACAAAATTTTGGTGTTCAGGACAACAAAATTAAACACTAGGACAAAAATGACAAACATAATTCCGCTGATGACACGAAGATGAGGAAGAAGTTCAAGTGGTCCCAAGAAATAGAGATTCATAAGGCTCTGAAGACCTTATCCTGCTTTAGGCACACATGGTGGTTAAGGCAGTTGTGATTGTCCTACAGCAGCTACAACTTCTAGTGGAAAATGGAAGGCATCCAACAGTGCCTTCATCTTTTCCTTCTTACTCTAGGGATCATTCATGGTCCATGCCTCATTGCAAATGTGGGATGATGTGGGAACATCCCAAGGACAAGGCATTGCCAAGAATAGCTCCTTTGCATTAACAAACCAAGTAGTGCAAAGTTTTCGTTCAACATCAAATGCCTTTACTACATTCTGCAACTCCTGGTAATCACTCATTCTCCTAGCCAAGTTCTCAGTTGTAGACCATTGATAGGTGAAGTGCTACCTAAGAACATTAAGTTCTACATTTTCTACCTCAAGCTTCTGTTTGGTGTCTTTGTGATGCTTAAACTCAGCTTCCTACAACAAGTATAAACTGGCCACTTGTTTCTCCAATTCAAACCATGGTCATTTGGTAGTCAGCATCGCCAGATTTGCATAATGAATATTGGTAGGCTTCATGCACTCCATCATCTCCTCAATCTATAGCTCATTCATGTGGATCTCCACCTTGTTGTAGTCATTGAGCCCATCAAAGATAGGCTGCTAGACATCACCTTGTTCCTTGAGCTGCTGGAGCCAATTCTATTCTACTTAGCTAATTCCAATCAAATCTTGTATCAAGTTTTTATTCAACAACCTACACAAAATAACCAAGCATAGTGTTAGTGATGAGACATGATTCACATACGCAATATCGCGGCCGCCGCGATATCGCATCCCATGCAATATTGCGTCATCCCCTTCGATATCGTGTACGCGATATCGCAGTCCATCTCCATAACTATAAATAAGAGGCGGCTCTCCCTTGTTTCCCCATCCTAGGCTAGAAGTAGGAAAAATATGGCAATTTGATCACTCCAGAGATAGAATATTTTCCATGTGCCCGCAATAGGAGTCCTAAAGTGAACGGATCTTTATTCGAGCAACATTGTACCTGAACATAAGTTTTGTACGGCAATAAAGATGAACTTCCTGGATAAACCTTGCAGTGCATGGAATAGGATTTTATTTTAATGTTATTTATTACTTTCTCTCTCTCATTCTTAAACTCCTAGAATACAGAATACGTATGACTTGATTATGAGCATCTAAGGATGTGTACGGATAATCAAGGAATCGACTGCTCATTGCAACGTGGTATGAGTATGACTTGATTACAAGCATCTAAGTGTGACTACTTGGTAACCCAGTGGCACATCTAGGATCTGCACTTGGTAATCCTAGTGGTAGTCGTGCACAAATATGTATATGGTTAGTCAAGGAATCGGCTGCTCATCACACTTAGGCTAGATTAGATTCTCTAAACCCTTTCCTCCTAGTTAAGTGCCTCAGTACGACCACTTCGAGCACATGCATTACGCGTGGTGATCCCAGCAACGATTAGCATTTGGTAGCTGTGGTTGCATTGGTTCAGGGTGTGTACGATAAGTGGGAATGGATGCTGATGCTCGGTAATTTAGACTTAGTTCATTAGTTAGAGTTAGTTAGTTTCTTCAACCCTTCACCTCGATAGCATGGGAGATAAAACATAAAAAGATATAAAAATCATATACCTCGGGCTTACTTAACCATACACCGTGACAACTACAAGTAAGTCTGGGAAGACAACGAATGATTAACCCCAAGTGTTCCATGGGGCGTGTAGGCACTTAGTCTACGGAGTTCGACTAGATCACGCGTGCTACGCTCATTTTGTATGGCTGAGTGTAGGGGTACCTCGCCACTCATCATTGGCACCGTTGCCGGGGACTAAGTGTTTGTGAGCTGAATAGAACATAAAGGATATTACTCACATCGTTAGGAGCCTAAATGAACCTTTGGGTTAATCAAGATAAAAATTTATATAACGGTAAATAGCACACCAATAAGACATTATGTCTTCTTCTTCTTCTCATAAGAGCAACTCACCACCTAAGGACCATACACGAAATAGTCGGCAATCAAAAACACATAACTAAAATCTGCCAAGTCCTAAACAATACTGGATATTCTATACTCATCCCAATGAATATATCCCAAAATTTACCTTTAACCTCCATCAAGACAAATAGCTACGCTGGAGAGATTTGCAAGGTAACATAGTGTTACCTCTAGATCGTGCAGTCCCAAACATGCTTCTCCGTGCTTTGGAACAAATTGGCATGACAAAACTATATGCTGAATACGTTGCAGTAGATTTTGACTCAAGGGATTATTATCCCACAGAAGCACAACGTATGAGGGACTCAAGGCAGGAGAGCCAACATACACGGATGAAGGGCAAAGGCCTGCACGTCCTTAGTGAAATAGGAGATGATGGACCCATTATAATGGGTTCTTTAGCAAATGATGTTCCCCCTCCTAACGATGGTGAGGAGGCTGGGTATCAGAACCTATGCTCAATGATACATAACACTGGTTCTGATGCCTGTGAACACCAACTGTTCATAGCGGGAACAACCACTCATGCTAAGGATGGGCACTTAGATCATCATCACAATCGGGGTTGGAGCAGCAGAAGAAAAGGTAGGAAACATCATCATGACGATGGTTCTCCTTCTTCTTCCCCTTCTTCACATCATTCACCCTCTCCTTCCACATCTGGGCGCAACCATCAAGAGCATAATGGAGAGGATAAAAGTAAGAAAAACGAAAGACCTCGACGAGAGAGTTGAGAGAGAGGACAAGGGCATGAACGAAGGGAGAGTAGGGAACAACGAAGACATCACAGGTGTCATGAAAGAGATGATCATGACGAGCCCCTACTTGCAACCCAAAGTATGCTTAATATAATGGAGGCTGTTAGAATTCCCACAAGGTGTTTAAAAAATAGTCAGATCAGGCATTTAGACATGAACAACATCCCATGATTTGAAGGGGGATACAACGCAGATCCAAAAAATCATTTACAGGAATTGCACGATGCCTATGCCTTACAAAATATAGAAAATGAGTGGCAAAAACTTAAGTTGTTCCCAAGGACACTCATCAATGAAGCAGAGATTTGGTACCAGTCCTTAGAACCGGAAACCATCAGGAGGTGTAGTATAATGCTAGAACTCTTCAACAATAAGTATCAAACGTACTCCTGAGTGTCTAATTTGTGTAAGCAAATCCAAGGTTGGAAGCAAGGTACTCATGAACCCTTGGATGCTACCATAGCCCACTACTACACATTGTTACATCATTGCCCTAGCCATGGTTATGCTCAACGGGATAAACTTCGCCACATCGTGGATGGGCTAAGGCATGAAACTAGAAGAACCCTTGGGACTTATGCCCAAGGGAGACTCTCACAACTTAGAGCCCATGAAGTACATTGCTTGTTGGAGCAAGTAGAAAAAGAAGAAGGTGAGCTATGAAAAAGGGAAAGTGCGAAAGAATACAACCGTGATCCCTCTCTTCGAAAGAAGGGAGTGAAATTTTGCGATGAAGAGGATGAGTCATCAATCGAAGAGTTGGTGAACAAAAAGACCTTGCCGCTTCAAAAGTTCACAACAGAAATAACGGCTAAGGTAGATGACGTATGGAGTTCCTTAGACTCTAAAATTAAAACTTTCTTAAAAATTGTAAAAGAGTCTAAGGTAGAATAAAGTAGTGATAAAGGTACGACAAAGTGGAGAGATTTAGGCCCTGCACATAACAAGGGTAAGGGAAAATTCACTAACTCCGATGTGGTTGTGGATTTAGACATAGAAGATGACGGTGGATGTGAGATCTGCTACTATGACCATCCCAAGGGATGTTTTCCAATCCTCTCACATCTACAAGAGTCTGGGGTGTATGCACTTAATTCAAGATTCAACCAACAGCAAACACCCCGTAGGTTACCTTATCCCCAAGGTAATCTAAGGTAGTTCCACCAATCATTAACATATTATCCAAGTGGAACTCCACAACAACCCATTAGGCAGCATCAGCAGTGGCAATACCCACAGTCATGGGGAATGCCACTACCAATACAACAGTATCCTTACCGGTAGCCTGATCCTTATGGATATTATGTGCAGCAGCCGATTTCTCCAAGTGACTCCATGAGTCACACAACTCCCCACTGTCACTACCAAGTTCGGGAGTACTTCAGAAGGACTCCTTCTCCTCCGGGAGATACTCCATACCCACACCATCCTCCAAATCCATCTGCACCTCTTCCACAAGTAGTTCCCATAACACCTCATGCTCCAAAAATGCAAGGGAAACTTCCTCCTCAACCGCAGCAATGTCATGCTGCGAGAGCTATAAATATTCAACCTGCTGCTAGTTCTGACAACTATAAAAAGAGAAGACCCTTCTTCAGAACCAAAATCCTAGACAAACTCTTGCAACAACAAGCGGTTGAGCCCATGTACACTCCTCCACCATCTATCACTTCAGAGTACCCTTCAGTCCAATAGATCTTAACACATACGATTATGTTAACGCATACCGTAACCAACTGGATCAAGGTAGGCCACCTTCCCAGGAAACTAACTGACCCTGGGAGTTCCTTAATCTACCTTCAAGTCACCAAAAATGAACCACATAGGGCTCTTCTTAACTCATGTTCTGGAGTCAAATTAATTTCACAAGAGATGTATCATGTTTGGAACCTTCCCCAACTTAAGAAGAGCAACATTCAACTAGAGCTGGCATACTAGTCCATCACCATTCCCTTGGAATTGGTGGAGGACACCATTACCACTGTGTGTGGTTGGTCTTACCCAGCTAATTTCCTGGTGATTGAAGTCAATAACAACGAAGGGGACTTCCCAATTATAATGGGAAGGGCATGGCTAAGTATAGTAGACGCATGCCTTAGGATCTGTGATCTTTCCTTGGAAATCTCTAAGATAAATATTTATGGAAAGATCAAGAAGAGAAAAGTTCCATGCATCACATACAGTGATTCATCGGGTGATGACATGGAGGAAATGCCTCCATGTAATAGGTGTGCCCTTGAAACTTTGAAACAAAGATGCTTGTATGTAGCCACCACACAACAAATAGTAGACACCCTGTGGTTGACAGCTACTAGAAGGAGCAGACAAATATGCATGGAACGAACTGAGGAGGAAAAATATGCCAACAATGAAGGCATAGACACGTTGGAATATGAGCGTCGCCAACTTCCACCCCTTAATCTAAGATCATCAATTCGGAAAAGTTGGACACTTTTAAGAAATTCAAACAGGCGCTCATTATTTCAGATCTCTCCCTTTCCACTTAGTCATGGGGGAGATGGCCACCTATGCTAACCATACGAGGCCCTCAATTCTTTTAAGTTTTTGTTTTACAACATTTTTGTTTTATACATTTTTGTTTTACAAGTTTTTGTTTTACCTATTTTTGTCTTACACCTTTTTATTTTACAAATTTCTTTAACTCTTCTTGTTTTTGTTTTACAACATCGTTATACTTTTCCATTTTGTGTGTGTGTGTGT
>MNCI01003234.1:530949-580264 GCA_015680685.1 Gnetum montanum
GTCATGTGCGTGTCCAAGTACGGCACACTCGAATAAAGACACCGTACAATCACATTCACCACACTGCGGGCAGACACGGGAAAATTCTAACTCTGGAGGGATCAAACTGCCAGAGCTTCGCTACACTAAAACTGGGATGTCAAATGAGGGAGAGCCGCCTCTTATTTATAGAAATTGCGGCTGACTGCGATATCGCGTACGCGATATCGCAGCCGACGCAAACCGCGTCTCATCAGCTATAAACAGAGGATTTATTCCAATTAATTGTGGAACTTGAGAGAGTGCAATATTGCTCCACCCTTGATAAAAGGTGGTGCAAATTGGTGGCTGTGTTTTGAACTAGAAAAAAGGAGTCATCGGCGAAGTGCATATTGAGAAGCTGTTGTTGAGAGGAGGAAAGGTAGACCCCAATGAAAACTTTAGTTTGAATGTCCAGGTTAATTTGATGACAAAGAAAGTCTGATGCGATGATAAAGAGATAGGGGGCGAGAGGACAACCTTGCCGCACAGACCTATGTATTGGAAAGGGAGAGGTAATGCCGAAGGTAGTGGCAATTCTTGCAGTAGCATCTAAGAATAAGCATTTCACCATATGCAAGAACTTAGGTCCAAAACCAAGTTTGGTCATAGTCTGCAAGATAAAATCCCATTTAATGTTGTCATAAGCCTTAGCATAATCAAGTTTCACAAGGAGAATATCTTGTCCATCATCCTCAGCCCACTTGAGACCTTCCCACGGTGCAACCACATTGTCTAAAATATATCTACTAGGAACAAATCCTGTTTGCTGGGGAGATATGATCTGACCAAGAATTTTTTTCAGCTGTAAGGCAAGGCACTTCGCCCAAATTTTATACACTACATTGAGAAGAGTTATGGGATGCCAATTGGAGATATCGGTTAGATCCCCAAACTTGGGGAGGAGACGAATTACTCCTTGATTTAGATTGGGCCCAAGGGAACCAGTTAAGAGAGCCTCATTAATGACCTGCAAAAGATCCTTTCCCACCAAATCCCAATGATTTTGAAAAAATTCTACAGGAAAACCATCATAACCAAGAGCCTTTCCTTAACTTAACTTGGAACAAGCCTCTTGTAGCTCCGCTAGAGTGATATTAGCGTCAAGACATTGTAGCATAGTGGGATTAATAAGGCAAGGATAATCAGGGGTGGCAGCCTTGAATGAAGAGATGTCCATTGGGGTAGCTGCAAAAAGGGTTTCGTAGTGGTTCTTAAGAAAAGAGAGGACACTATTATGGTTAGTAATGGTGGTACCGTCACATGAGATTTTTTCAATAGCATGCGAAGAGGAAGCAGTATTAAGATATTTAAAAAATTCCTTACAGTGTTCATCTTGAATATTTAACCAAGTGAGCCGACTTTTAGTTAAGGCACTTTGAGCTCGGTACACTTCCCAATGTTGGAAGGCAACGCATGCTCTAGCTAGCTCCTTGTGAACTAGAGTATTGAAGGGATCTTGAGCTAGTTTATTAGTGAGATGTTCAATAGTGAGGTGAATTTTGTTGTATTCATGTTTGGCTTGAGCAACCACCATCTTACCATATGAACGAGCAAAGTTTCGCACTCGACATGAAGCACGATGCCACCAATTAATCCAACCCACCTAATTTAGGGGCCTAGGTTCGGCATTCCAAAGGTTGGATAGAAGAAGTTGGGCAGTTGGGGAAGAAAAATAGTTGTTGTGTATTTGAAAAGATGGAATTTTTTTCGGTTAGGGCTACCATGAATCTTGATAGAAATGGAGATAGGAAGATGGTCGAATAAGGTGGCATGGTGATGAACCGTAGTAGCAGAGAAGGCTTGCCAAAAGAAAAGGATGGAGAAATAGAACCCATCTAACCTGCTGTAGATGCGAGCTTGCCCAAGACGGAGATTGCTCCAAGTAAATCTATGGAGGGGAACGCACGTGGAGTTGTCTGCCCCGTCTGAGAGGTAAAATCTTTTCTTAAAGGCGGACCAGGTCTGATACTCGAAAGTGGGCAGTTGAAGAAACACCCCTCTGAGCTTATCTTGAGGGAATTCAACCATATTAAAATCTCTCCTCCGAATATCCAAGGCATTGGGGGAAGAGAAGTTGCAAGTTCTTGCCAAAGGAGAGCCCGTTCTGTGGAGTCATTTGGGGCATATATCGAGCAAATGCCAAAAGGGCCATGTCAGGATGAGAAGGTGGCCCAGGATACTCTATGCCCAGAATTAGAACCACTTTGAAGGATTTTAGTTTTCCAATAGGGTGAGAGGAGAATGGCTATGCCTCCTTTCCCACTCGCATGGGATGTCGCTAGGATTGAGGAGTGAGGAAGAAACCAATGGGCGGAATAGGATAAAAGGTCGGCTGAGATCTTAATTTCTTGAAGAAGAATGAAATCAAAAACCATATTAAGACTAGATATAAAGTTGTCTGCTCGCTTTCGTCAAAGCCTACCAGTAAGGCCTCGAGCCTTCCAAGAAAGGAGATTCATGGGAAAACAAGGGGTAGTTTGGATGAGAGGTCAATGGAAGGTTCGGAAGTCGAAGTATCAATTACCTTTGTTCCTTTGTTCCTGCCGGAGGGCAATGGAGTTGTTGGTAGGGACAAGGCCATGGAAGTGTCTAGTGAAGAGGAGTTGGAGGGAGGAGTAGAACTAAAGGAAGCTTGGCCTAGTGTTAGAAGAAACAAAGGTCACATTGAGGGTTTATTATGTTTTAGAGGAGCTATGAAAATCCCGGGATTTCTATGATTACCGTTAGAGAAGCGAAGGGAAAATAAAATAGAAGATAAAAAACTTGCACAATCACCTGCGCTGCGACGAGGATACAGGCAGGGGACAGGCTTTTTATAGAGGGCGTCAAACGCTGAGCGCGAGGCAGAAAGCTCACGACCTGAGCAGCAATGGCGGCAATTCGCGGAATGGCTGGTGTTCGTGCGCTGTCCCGGTATCTGCAAATATGGTGCACAAAATCTCCCCCGCCTCTCTCATGCTGCTACTCTGCTCTTGCACCGTCAAAAGAGCCCGAAAACCCCATGTTTCACCACACTGCAGAATTCTTGCGTGGCCAATGCGCCCTCTCACCGTCGGACTTTTCGATCCTCCGTAAGTCGGTTCTGAAATACTGCGGAACCACATCGTTGGAGAGGTCGCAGGAGGCCGTCAAGATTTTCAGAGAATACGGATTATCCGACTCGCAGCTGCGGAAAATCGCGCTCGGAAACCCTGGTCTTCTTCTCCTGAAACCAGAAACCCTAAGGCCCAAACTCCGAACACTGGAGTCGTTAGGGTTTTCCATGGAGGAAGTAGCAAATGTGGTTTCCAGATCCCCTAGGGCAATCGGCGTGAAACACACCTCTCTCTCGCGCAACATCCAGTATCTTGACGAGCATGTTTTCCGAGGACGGAGAGAGGATGTGGCCAAGGCTGTAAAAGCTTTTCCTCATCTACTTGGCATTGATCCTGAGAAAACGACCAAAGTTTTGAACGTGCTCCACTCGGCTGGAATGTCGCGTGATCTGATTCATAGTTTGGTTTCCAAATGCCCTGCTTTTCTGGGCCGTTCCGCGGCAACCATCCAGGAAATGGTGCACTATCTCAAGGACGTAGGGTTTGATGATGAAGCAAATTCTAAGAAATTGGCAATAGCTCTGGAGTGCGTTTCAAGATGTGGCAGCAATTTGGAAGACAGGGAGCAGGTTCTCATAAGATTTGGACTGAAAAAAGACGAGGTCAGGGAGATGTTTTTGAAATTCCCCCGAATAATGGCCAGCTCTCCTGCCAAAATAGAGAATGGTATGGACTTCTTGCGGAACGTTGCTGGCCTTGAACTGAACGATTTGGTCAAGTATCCCATGATTGTTGTGTTTAGTTTGGAGAAAAGACTGAAACCAAGGTTTGAGGCATTCAGTTATCTCAAAACTCAGAATGTCGATCGTCTGCCATGTCTTGCCCGCTTTTTATATTTGCCTGAAAAAGCTTTTCTCAAGGCTTTTGTGTGTGGCACTCCCAATGAATGTAAGCTTCGAACATTACTGTGACCAGGGTGGGAATTTTAGCTTATGAATTTGCAGTCAGGTTTGTTATTTAAATTCAATGAAACGAAAAATCAACGACTCTTCCGTGACAGAAGAGTGCAAGAGGTTTATTCCATTTTGGGTTTGGCTGGCCGCTGGTCTTTTAGAATGTGAGAAGCCATAAAAGAGTTTGTGCATTTAATTTTATTCGTTCGTACATTTTTTTCCTGCCTGAACTTTTGAGTGCAGTTTCACAAGGATTTGTGTTTCACGTCGACATTTTCATACAGATTTGTATTTCACTGCGGCAGTTCAAGTTCACGGTTATATGAGCTAGAAAGATCTTTTCTGTTATTATGAGGTTTTAGATGGTGTTCTTGCTTCTTTTAGACGCTCTATATTTCATAATACTATTTTCAGCCATTATAACTGGTCGAACCAAACACTCAGATTTGGTGTTTGTAAGAAACAAAACCTATTTCGATTTTTCATGGTTATTTCAACGAGAACCGTTACTCACAGTTACATTTTCTTGCAGTGGCATTTGAACCGTTTCATGTCTTAGGCTGATATTTAATATTCCAATTAATTTCATAAATTTATAAGATATTAAACCTTTAAAATTAACAGAAACTTGCCCCCGAGCTTTTTAGCTTGATACTGTTCCGATATCATGCTTTTTCAGAGCATCGTTTTCCTTGGTTTCATACAAATAACATGCAGATTTGCTGTTCGGGCAGACTATATAAACAGAAAAAGAGCATAAAGAAAATAAGCTTCCACATTCCATAAACATGGTTAAGTACGTTCGATGAATTTATCTCTTGAGACATTTTGTTCTCTAAGCAGCTAAAAACAACAGCCAGTGCTTCTTATCCGGTTAAATTGTTCCTGTTTTAGAGATGTTCTTTCAGCTTTATACGAGGATGGGTAAAGAGGATTCACCAAATGTCAAATTATCGATCAGACTAGTTTAAGAAGGTTTTTGAACGAGTGATGTCTTATCACTAAACTAATACCTCGTTAATAAATTTTAAAGGGAAATTCATTTTTTGTTTTGGAAATAAAATTTTCAAAAAGTGTGCTTATTATCATGTGATTTCTTACTTTTTAAGGAAAACTACTTTTTCTTTTTAAAACAAACTTGTGATTTTTACTGTTTCATTAGAGCATTGGTCCTAGGCAGTGAAACTGTTTGCAATGAAGATTTTTTCACCATTGTTTATTCTTTTATTGAAATTACTTTCCGTATATTCTATCTTACTTCTACTAATATTTAAGCCTTTTGATTTTAAAGTATGTTTTCACTTTCCATTGTAGAAGTAATATGTTCTTGAGCTGAATCTACTAATATATCATCCACAAATAACACAGCAAGGATTTCATCTTATATTTCCTTTGTTAATTTATCCATAACCATAGCAAATAAGTATAGGTTGAATGCAAACCCTTGATGTAGACCTACTATGATTGGAAATTCATATTTGATTTTATAAATTTTTCTAATTGTAGTGGTAGGTCCTTCATACATCTCTTGAATTACTTTAATATATTTACCAAGGATATTTTTTCTCCACAATATCTACCAAATATTATCTTTAGGTACTCTATCATATGATTTTTCTAAGTCAATGAAACATATGTAGATTTTTTCTATGTTTTCTGAATTTCTCCATTAATTGTCATATCAAGAAAATAGTTTCTATATTTATCTTTCTAGCATAAATCCAAATTAATTTTCTGATATTGTTGATTTAAATGGAGACACTACTTTATGACTCTCTTCCAAAGCTTCATAGTATAGCTCATTAACTTGATCCCTTTATAGTTTGCATAATTTTGCACATCTCTTTTATTCTTATATATGGGAACAACCATACTTTTTCTCTAAAATTTAGGCATTTCTCTATCTTTCAAAATTTTGATAAATAATTATGTTAGCCATGAAACTCTTGTATCTCCCAATGCTTTCCAAGTTTCTATAGGGATGTTATCTAGTTCGACAATGTTTCCATTTTCTATCTTGGATAAGGTTGTTGTCACCTCAAAGGAAAAAAAAAAACCAAACCACAATTTGGTTCTTCTTTTGGATGTCTTCTGTTGGGAATTCTTTATTTATAATTTTGCAAAATAATTTTTCAACTTATCCAAAATTTCATGATCTACCTCCTTGATTTGACATAACCAATATCCTTACATTTATTGTTTCTAATTTTTGTCTATTTGTATATAGATTTTTCTCCTTCCTTTGTTCCTAAGTAGTGAAGTAAAAATATGATGCTATCATAAAAAATATACTTGACCAAAGGGAAAGAAAGTAATCAATGAAAAATACTTTTCAAGACAAAATTCAATGAGAAGAATGAATAGACAACCTCTAAAGCTAAGTTAGTTACAAGCGGTTTTACACATAATGGGGGTAGATTGATTATGATGAAAATTTTGAATTTCTTGCTTGATTTGAAATCATAAAATTTATTATTTTGCATATTATCCATTTTGGCTTAAAATTACATCAAATGGATATGAACTTTGCATTTTAAAATGGGTACCTTAAAAAGAAGTGTATATTAAATAGTTTTAAGGATTTGTTGTGATTAGCCAAGAAAAAAGGCATGCAGAAATTCTAAAGCTTTATATGATTTAAACAAGTCCATGGAGCACAGTTTCATAAAATAAATGAATATGTATTGAAAGCAAGAGATAAATTATGTATGTTCAAGTCAAATTTGTATTACAAACATGTGAATAATGATTTCATTTTTATCTTCCTTTATGTAGATGATTCTTTTTTTTTTTGTTGCTCAACTTCTAAAATTTGATTGTTGGTTTTAAAGAAGACATGAAAAGAAAATTTGAAATAAAAGAGTTGGGTTTGCTAAAAAAAATTTTAAATATAAGGAGATAAAAATCAAGATTCTCTTAAAATTGATTCGACAAAATCTACTCAAGCTATCATAACAAAATATTATATGAAAGATGAAAAAAAAGTTTCTATTCCACTACCACAAAATTGGAAGCTTGAAAAAAGGTCAAACACATCTTGTTGATGCTTCTCTATGTATAGTGAAAATTGACTCTTTATCATTTCTATGTTAAAGCAAGATAGACATAAAAGTTGCAACTTCTTAACTTTCAAGGTTCATGCAAGAACATAAAGCCTTGCATTTTTATGCATAAAGCATTTGATTCTGGGCTCAATTATATTAAAGGCAATGATGAAATTCATACATATTCAATTAAAGATTGGAAGGTGATTTGAATGATAGAAAATCAACTTCAAGTGCTCTCATATTCTATGGGCTTAGTCTTTCATTTTGGGAAGTAAATTTCCCAATTGAGTTGTATATTAATAATACTATTACTATTGATCTATCTAAAGTACTCAACTAAACATTCATTTAAAAGTTGTCATTAAAGTTAGAATAGTTATTGCCTTGTAAATTTTATAATGTATATGTTATAATGAATAAGAGTAAGAATTCCTTTGAATCAATCGGCATGTTAATGAATTGAGTTGATTTCCTATTATACATCTATAAAATAATGTCTTATGAATGGTCTTTTTATGGAATCTTCCTATATCTTGAATTTACCATTGCATCACTGCTCCTCTCTTTTACAACTATGATTGTTCAAGTATCTATGACATGTCTTTACATGTACATGTCTTTGTGCATGGCATGCTCACCTAGTGTGCTCATATTTTAATTACCATGATTTCTTTCTTGAATTTTATGCTCTATTTTAGCTTTTTGTACCATTACATCTTTGTCTCTATAGATCACATGACTCTTCATAACTATTGTTCTTGCTTAACTAAGCATTGTTAGTTTTCTCTTCATTTGCTTCCATGAAAATTACTTTTCTTTAATCGGATCTTTACATCTTTATCTATTCTTCATATGGATAAGTTTTGATCTTTTGTTCTTCATATGAATTATTTATTATTCCTTTTTCTTCAGCAAAGTGAAACAACTTTCATCCTTCAAACAAAATGATACTCAATTATTCAATGAGGATGAACCAACATAAAGAACACTTTCTACATAATAAATTATAGGGTACAAGCCTAAAATACTATTTTATAAAATATGCAATCAAGAAGCATATAATAAAGTCCAAATATTTAGAAATCACATAACAACTAGCATACATCCATAAAAAATGTTCATAAATGGAAAGGACACCACTTGTATCCATGATCCCCATATCATTTCTTAAATGACAAAGTTGAATTCTCAAAGCTATGAATAAACGTGTCCTCTCATCTATGATAGATGATGAAGAGTTAATGAGTTGATCTATTCAAGATGTAGTGTAAAAAGACATTAATTTCTAGATTTCAGTTAGGAGAAGAAGACTTACATATTTCTTCAACTTTTTTGTTCTTTCAATTTTTACAATATCTTTTCTAACATTTTAATATTTCTTACATTACTATCAATTATCAAACATGGTTCATTGTTTTTTACATTTGATCTTAGATAGTAATTCTCATTTACCTTAATTCATAAAAAAATTCTCATATTTCTATTGCTTCATCATTTGATTTACGTGTTTTTGATATCATAGTTCAAGATTGAGCTTAGTTAAAAGTTTGAAGCTCATATTTGAGGAATTTATTTAAATTGAAATTGAATAATCTCAAGTTTCAATCTTTTATAACTTGTTTCAAGAATTTCATAATTTTTGAAGTAAATGTAGTTCAAAAATAGATCGAATGCATTGGGATCATGTCAGATGAGAATATTTAAGATCAAGTTCTATGCCTATTAAATTCTATTGATTGAGGTAGCTTCTACCGATAACAATTCAACCTCATGGGTTGGCATTATTTGTAATGACAACATGTGATAGCACAAAATCAAAAGTCAAAGGTTCTATCTTATAGCTATATACTAATCAAAATCACATCCAATGATAATGTGCAGTTATCATCAATCCTTATTGACTAGAGCAATATCTAACACTATTAACTCTACAAAATATATAATGTATCCCATGTTTCTTACCTTTGGATCAATCTCCAACCATAAAATTTGAAATATTTTGAAACAAATTGAAATGTATATATAATACAGATATCTCATAATTTTCTTTTGATATAAGGAAACTTAAGGTTGGTAGCACAACTCTGACTCACATAGTAAGGTAGATGTAACCCATTATATAAGAGTGTCCAATCACAAGACTACTCCGGTGCATACTTGTAAGTGGAGGTAGGTATCGAACCCATAACCTTCCAACTAAAAAGATGAGTATCATGATTTTTTAGGAGTAGCTTCTATAAAATTTATGATGTATTTAAAAAAAACTCAAAAACATATATATTAACAAAACCCAAAGATTGCAAAAAATAGACAGATGTTTTAAGCTTAATAAGTGGATTGTAGCATCTAAACAAGACAAAATGCCACCAATGTAGTTGGACTAAATAACAAGTTTACCAATATCATGAGCTTCTGATAATGACATGTCTTCATTTTGGAGGCAGCTAACAAATAGTATCAAAGTAGGTGGTTGCAAGTATAATGGTTAGGCCAAAGCTAAGGCATCACCATCGTTGCGTTTAGGGGAATGAATGCCCAACTCAATGCCACTAAGTTGTGCATGTCCTCTTCCCAAAGGTTTGTTAGCTACAATTCATGATATATGTTATAGGAAAAGATGTTGTTAGGATTGAGAGTAATGTTAGGTTGATCATCAGGGATGATAAGTTAGCAAGGAAATTAATTACATGGGATGGTGGTAGGAGACAAAGGGTCCAGTGGCATCATTAAACATCCAAAACTTCTTGTGATCAACACTTGCATGACATCACAAAGGATTGGCTCCACAGGGAAGATGAGTACAGACTGTGGAATATATCTTTTGGATAAAATTGTAGATAACTCATCCTTGTTTGGTTGTTGCATGCACTTTTTGTTCAACTTGGACTTGGCAAACACTTAAAGCAACCTGTGAATATGTTGGAAAGTGAGGGTTTGGTCATCAAAGGATATGTTAAAATTTAGAAATCTTATTCTCTATCTAGGGCATTAAGAAGGCCCTTATGTTCATAAATTGGTAGGGAATTAGTGGATGCTCATGTGATGGCCTGATTGAGGACATTAATGGAAAAGGCCAACATATTTAGGTATGGACCATTTTGCAAGCTCTAAAGGATCCATAGGTGTTTCCCTATGAACCAATTGGAGGATGGGCAAAACATGTACTCATAAGTGATCTAGGTAATTGATTACCAAGGCTCTCGAAAGTTCATAAGCTAGTATCTACCTACATAAGAGTTCTAGTGAAGATTAATGTTGAAGAAGTTGTCGATGACTTTGGACCTAGAAGGCATGCCATGGAAAAAGGCCTTCCCTTCCAACAAAAGTCTTGTAACTTAGGAAATGTCCTTGACCTTGGTAGAGATCCCCTTTTTTTTCAACCATGATATTGGTACCATGCCAAGTCCAAATGGCAATGATGGTAGAAAATGGAGTGGTAGAGTGAATAGGTTGAAGAAACACTCATACTTGTGTTGATGAAAGATGTTCAAAGTAGTATAGGAACAAATGTTCATCATGTTTGAAGGTTTACATTGAATGGTTTGGCAGCCCATGAAGGTATCACTTAGAAGATTACTACATAAAATCTAGCTCCAATGTAGGGAAAATGTTAGAATTTGTAGGGTAAGTTGTTAGGAAGGAAGACAGGCCACATTATTAAAACTAATACCATTTCAGTGATGCTATAGTCTCCACCATAGAGCTGTATGCCAAGTCACTATGTGTTGGTCCTTGAAAAGTGAGCCTTAATGCAAGGCATGTTGAAGACCTACTGTGACATGCATAATATTCTAGATATTATGGTAGAGTGTAGCAATGTATTGACAACGATAAAAAAGTTGTGTTATATTCTCTTTCCCACATTGTTGCACAAATTGGACTTCTAGAATCCTTGTTTGAAAAAATTAATCCACATGAGCAATATGTGCGATATTAGAAGCCACATAAATACTTGGATACAGGAATGACCAGAACCCTTTGAACATTAGCAAGGGAGGATTGTGATAGTGGGAAGAAGAGTAAGTTCTAGTCAATGGTGTAGATTTTTCAATATTTTGTAATTTTAGAGATAACAATTGGTTTGATGTGTGTGTTGCATGGCTGAGGCGTAGGGGGTTTGAATGAGTTTGGTGTTAAGAATATAAGAAATGATTAACCTATAAGATAGTGATAAGTGGAAGAAGCAGCATAGTAGTGGGAGAGAAGTTACAATAAGTTCTATGTAGGTTATGGAAGGAGGGCCTCCAATGATTAGAGATCTAATAGGAGACATGAGGCCATTGAATGAATAAAGCATGCAAATGTTTGGTGACCACTTAACATGAAAGAAAGATAGGTGCAAGGATAGGTTAGTTCATGTTAAATGTAGAAAAATAATGTATCATGTGAGGAAGAGTTGAGTGAATAACTAGGAAGTAATGATCGGTTGAAGGTGCCATAGGGAAGAACACTTAGTATTTAGGATATGATGCTAAATTGGGGGTGATTTGTTGGGTGAAATGTACTAAAGAACAATTTGAAACAGTTGTTTAGTGATGATGAGGTGAAAAGGCATGAGGTCAATACCACCATTCAACTTGGGTTGGATAATATGATTCTAGTGTACAAGGTGTATTTTCTTGCGAATTTTGACATCCCTCCAAGTGAATTACTTGACTTGTCTATTCACTTTGTTTGTGAAGCCTTTTAGTGATGAAATGATGGTTACTACATATGTAGGTATTAGATGAAAAATTATTTTTAGAAGAAGGATACAACCTATAGAAGATAGGTGGACGCTATGCTAGTCACTTGGGTAGCATTGCATTTCATCAAACATAAAGCTCCAATGCTGCATTTGTACGCAAGATAGAAAAAGAGGATGTCGAGACATGTATCTAGGAGTAATTTGAAGGTTTCCTGTAGGAGGCGAACAATGCAGTGAAAGAAGCTAGTGGAGCAACCAATGTTATGTAGGACGAATTTAGATTAATTGACTTGAATGCTACAAAGTTTAAATAAAATTTGTAGGTCATGTCACACTATTTGCATAGCTTGAGTGTTGTCATTGATTAATATCATGGTGTTGAAATATTTTTGCATGTAACCAAGCCATGACAAGGGATTGGTGAGGTTGACATGAGCCAAACAAGCATCCAAGAGTTCAAATATGATGGTGAAAGTGATAGTGGATCATCTTATCTTAAGCCCCTCGATGACTTGAACCATTCATATTGGTGGGATTATATATATATGGCATAGAAAATGGTGAAAAGAATGTAGGTGTTCATTTCACCCATTATTGTTGAAGCCAAGGACTTAAATAGTGACTAGAAGGCTTTCCAAGAGACATTGTTATAAGCTTTGGTAGATTGAATTCTAAAGGTTGCAAAGGTTTTTCTAAGTGAAAGTTTTTGTGTATGATGATGATGCCACCAGTGATGTGTTCATGTCAAATGAATCTAGTTTATGTAAAGCCCATGATGCTAGGAAGAAGGAGGCGAATAAAGTTGGTAAAATTTTAGCATAGAATTTTTAAAGAAGAGAATAGAGGTTGATATGGGTGTTGGAAACTTGAAATAATTATAATAAAAGTACAATCCAAGACATATAGTCTAGTTAGAACTTTATAACTCAACATTGCCCACTAGAATCAAACTCATGACTTGATGCTTTCAAATCAAGAGTCTTACCATTAGGCTAATACCTTATTGTTAACAAAGTTGATATAAGTGAAGTTTGTGTCAAATATAAAATGTGTTGTGTTTTTTTTTGTCAAATATCTTGTAACTTTTTTAGGAGTTTAGGGGGTTGGTTGCCCAAATTAAAATAATTATATGTATCCTTTAGGCATATAACCAAGGCAAAACTTTTGCTAAATTTTATAACTCAATGTTATCCGTTTGGAATCAAATCCATAACTTAGAGTTCCTAAATAAAAAATCTTTACCACTAAGTAGACACATTATTGTTTTCAAATTACTCAAAATATATTTTTCCTTTTATAGTCATCATTCTCCATTGCTTTAATGCAGGAATAAATAAGTTTCAAAATGTTTTTTTTCAGTTGGAAATTTTAAACACTCATTTATGGTAAATCATTAATTTAAGGTGGATCTAACCTGAACATCACTACACAGAAATTAGGTTTACTTTCCATGTGCCATGATGCCCCAGCAAAAGCCCAAATAAGGTTGTCATTGTTTCCATTAGGTAATTACCAAGCCTATGATGTGGTCAGTGAGTGCATGACATGCATGTTGTGAATAGTTTATTGATATAAAAGGATAATGTGTCATGATATGCATGATGTGTTTCATGTTGACATGATTGCATACTCATGCTGACAATTTCAAATTGCAACTCACATATGCTTGCATCTCTTGGAAACTATGAAGGGGTGCAACTAGCACCCACCCACAATCCCAGCTAGAAGGCACTCAAACCTATCGGAAGGGAACAATTACTTGTAATTTGATGCTACAAGAAGGAGGATGGTCATTCAAAAGGCTCAAGATCAATTAGAAGGCATTAAGACCTCCTAATTACAAATAATTTCTTAGAGATCATGGCTTTCAGATGGTAGAGGGTTATCTGATTGGAAATTCTAGCTGAAGTGTGAGGCCGTGCGAGTACCACTCTCTCATAGTCCCTACTAGAAGGCACTTAGACCTTTTGGAAGGGTTCAATTTCTCCAAGATCCTAGCTTTTGGAAGGTAAAGAGCCATCTAGATGAAAATTCTAGCATAGTTGCAAGTGGGTGCACCCACCCATAGTCCCAACTAGAAGGTCGGTGGGGCTTCCGAAAGGTAACAATTTCTTATAATTTGATGCTACCAATAAGAGGATGGTTAATTGAAAGGCTCAAGATCAACTTGAAGGCATTAAGACCTTCCATTATGAATAATTTCTTAGAGATCATGGCTTTTGAATGGCAAAGGGTCATCTGGTTGCAAATTCTAGCTGAAGTGTGAGGCCATGCAACTAGCATTTTTCTACAGTCCCTACCAAAAGCCACTCAGACCTTCTAGAAGGGTTCAATTGCTCCAAGATCTTAGCTACTAGAAGGTAGAGAGCCATCTGGATGCAAATTCTAGTGGAGCTATGAGTCGGTGTGACTAGCACCCACCTACAATCCCAATTGGAAGGCAGCCAAGCCTTTCGGAAGGTAACAATTGCTTATAATTTGATGCTACCAGAAGGAAGATGGTTAACCAGTAGGCTCAAGATATTAGAAGGAATTAAGACCTTCCAATTATGAATAATTACTTGGAGATCATGGCATGTGGATGGCAGAAGATCATTCGGTTACAAATTCTAGCTAAAGTACAAGGACATGCAACTAGCACCTGATCGTAATCCCTACCCAAAGGTACTCAGACCTTTTGGAAGGATTCAATTATTCCAATATACTAACTATTGAAAGGTAGAAAGTCATCTAGATGCAAATTCTAGTAGAGTTAAGAGTGGGTGTGACTAGCACCCACCTGCAATTCCAACTAGAGGATAGCCGGTCCTTTTGAAAGGTAACAATTTCTTGTAATTTGATGCTACCAGAAGGAAGATGGTCATCTGGAAGGCTCAAGATCAACTAGAAGGCATTAAGACCTTCTAGTTGTAAATAATTTCTTGAAGATCGTGGCTTCCAGATGGTAGAGGATCATTCTATTGCAAATTCTAATTGAAGTGCAAAGTCATGCAACTAGCACCCTCCCGTAGTTCCTATTGAAAGGCACTTAGACCTTTTGGGAGGGTTTAATTACTTCAAGATCCTAGCTACCAGAAGGTAAAGAGCCATCTAGGTGCAAATTCTAGTAGAGCTACAAGTGGGTGCAACTAGCACCCACTTGCAGTCCCAACCAGAAGGTAGCCAAGCCTTCCAAAAGGTAACAATTACTTATAATTTGATGTTATTGAAAGGAAGATGATCATCCAAAAGGCTTAAGATCAACCAAAAGGCATTAAGACCTTCCAGTAGCAAATAATTTCTTGAATATTATGGCTTCTAGATGATAGAGGATCATTTGGTTGCAAATTCTAACTAAAGTGCAAGGCTATGCAACTAGCACCCTCCCACAATCCCTATTGAAAGGCACTCAAACCTTCCAAAAGGGTTTAAATGCTTCAAGATCATGGCTTCTAGTAGGTAGAGAGCCACCTAGATGCAAATTCTAGCAGAGCTATGAGTGGGTGTGACTAGCATTTGCCTACAATCCCAATCGGAAGGCAGCTAGGGCTTTTGGTAGGGAACAATTGCTTGTAATTTGATGATACCAGAAGGAAGATGGTCATCCGAAAGGCTCAGGATCAACTAGAAAGCATTAAGATCTTTTAGTTGTGAATAATTTCTTAGAGATCATGGCTTCCTAATGGTAAAGGATCATCTAGTTGCAAATTCTAATTGAAGTATGAGGTCATGTGACTAGCACCCTCTCGTAATCCCTACTAGAAGGCACTCATACCTTCCAGAAGAGTTTAATTGCTTAAATATCCTAGCTATCGAAAGGCAACGATCCATCTAGATGCAAATTCTAGTAGAGCTACAAGTGGGTGCGACTAGTAGCCATTTGTAATCCAAACTGGAAGGCAGTCGAGCCTTCCAAAAGGTAACTATTAATTGTAATTTGATGCCAGTATAAGAAAGATGGTCATTTGAAAGGCTCAGGATCAATTGAAGGCATTAAGACCTTTTGGTTGCAAATAATTTCTTAGAGATCGTGGCTTCCGAATGGTAGAGGGTCATCCAATTGCAAGTTTTAGCTAAAGTCTAAGGCCATGAGACTAGCATCCTCCTGCAATCCCTACTAGAAGGTTCTTAGACCTTCTAAGAGGGTTCAATTGCTCCAAGATCCTAGCTACCAGAAGGCAGAGAGCCATCTGGATGAAAATTCTAGTAGAGCTATGAGTGGGTGTGACTAGCACCCACTTGTAGTCCTAACCGAAAGGCAGCTAGGCCTTTCCAAAGGTAACAATTGCTTATAATTTGATACTACCTGAAGGAAGATGGTCATTTGGAAGGCTCAAGATCAACCAGAAGGCATTAAGACCTTCTAGTTGTGAATAATTGCTTGGAGATCATGGCTTCTGAATGGTGGAGGGTCATCTGGTTACAAATTCTAACTAAAGTACGAGGCCATGCGACTAGCACCCTCTTGAAATTCCTACCGAAAGGCACTTAGACCTTCTAAAATGGTTCAATTACTTCAAGATCTTGGCTACCAAAAGGTAGAGAGCCATCTAGGTAAATTCTACCAGAGCTAAGAGTGGGTGTGACTTCCATCCTCTTGCAATCCTTATTGAAAGGTACTCATACCTTTCGAAAGGGAAAAATTGCTTGTAATTAGATGCTATCAGAAGGAGGATGGTCATCTGAAATGCTCAAGATCAACTAGAAGGCATTTAGAGCTTTTAGTGACAAACAATTGCTTGGAGATCATAGCTTTCGAAAGGTAATGGGTTATTTGATTGTAAATTCTAACTAAATTGTGAGGTAGTGTGACTAGCACCCTCTCATAGTCCTAACCATAGGTACTTAGATCTTTTGGTAAGGGAACAAATACTTGGAATTTAGGCTATTGGAAGGAAGAGGATCATTTGAAAGGCCATTGTGACTTTCTTAACCTTAAACCCTAGTGACTTGCTTAACCTTAAACCCTAAACCCAAAAGTAATGTTGTGGTTTGAGCCTAATGTAACATAATGTTTAAATTAACATCTAACATTAAATCATAAATGAAAATCACATACTCTTTCTAACAATAAACATAAAAACTTTTATGATTCCTATTGTCCTTCTTATGTTTCCTAGCTATCATACTTAACATTCATCTAATGACTATTCATAACTTTTCCAATTAAATACTAAGTTTATAACACAAGTGATGGCATCCCAAGAGATTCTTGTGCCTTGGGTGGTAATTTTTAGTCTTGGATTTTATACAATTTGAGTATTTTTTAATATCATTATTTACCTTAATTTCTAGTTGTTATATAGCCTACTGTACCTATATGAAATACATGTAAGAAAGAGCTGGTACTCTTCCAACATGAAAACTTTTATAGTTCCTAGTGTTATTCTAAGGTGTCCAACTCATCATAGTTAACTATCATCCAATAGTCATCATAGTTAATTATCATCCAATGACTAATCATAACGTTTAAAATTAAATACTAACTTTACAATAGAAGTGTTAGTATCCTAAGAGGTTATTCTACCATAGGTGTTAATTTTGTTGTTGTTGTTGATATATGTTAAGTTTTTTAAATATGGTATGGATACTGCAAGGTAATCTTATGCATAGCATATCATAGTTCATGTATTCCACTATGACTCCCAGTAGTTTGTGCTCTTTGAAATGTAGGAGAGTGCTCCTCGCAAGTCCTCGTAACATACAAATCAAACTAGGAGTAGGAAGTTAAAAATGCGAGACATATTATTATAATTAAAGTATCAAAAAAGATTTATAGTGTGACTCATAGATTTTTGTAAAATGCAAGTCGCAAAACATTGTATCGTGGAAACAACTTGACTATTATTATTAGTTTTACTTTCACATGTATGCATAGCAAACATCAAGTGAGAAGCAGCATCATAGAAGGCCACAGAGCAAGGCTACGAAGGTAGTAGTAGAGGATAAGTTAAACCACATCATAATTCTAGATTTATTTATTTTTCTCATGTTATAGGTAGGTCCAACAATTTGCGATTTGATTAAAATGGAGAATTTTATTTTTGTATATGGTTGCATTTCCTCTAGTTTTATTTTTTTATTACTTGTTGAAGATAATGTTGGGATAGGGTGCCTCGATTCTTGAAATTACATTACTGGTTTTGATTAGAATGTAGTTCTACATTGTGGGAATTATTAAACTTTGTATTTTTTCTGCTTGACACTATCCTTGGGCAAAAGGGGTAAACTGTAGAAAACATTGCACCAACTCCTTAAAAATAAACATTTGAAGAACGTGAGGAAGATGAGAGCATGCCAATTTCTAGGAAGCTACATGGTAGCAAGAAATACAAAATCCCCTAGCAGGCCATTTTTCAAACGATGATTTCTAATGGTCTTATTTCTACAATGATGCATTTGCTTATATATATAACGATAGAGTAGATGATTTTATTGAGGATGAATAGAAGAATGAGATCTTTCCTTGTGAATTTTTCTATATAACAAAAAAAATGGACAAAGGAGACACACTCATGAGCAAACCATTACAGTAGTCACATAATGTAAGTTACTCACCATTGTTTCGTGTTTATGTAATAATGTCTTATAATACAAAGATGCACAATTTAGAATACTAAGACCCTTGTTTAAATATGTTTTTTTATTAGTTATCACTGCTAGTATGGACCCAATGTTTCCATAGGAATAGCACCCAGAGAAGGTAGAAAAAGAAATAAGATTGGAAGAAAGATTGGTCGTTAATGTCATTTCATAGTTTGTTATATGAGAGGAGCTGATCATGTTGCATGTATTATATATAAAGAAATGAATCATATTGATACATTAGGAGCTTACTACCATGGCCTGCTCAATCCCATGATAGATAACAGAAACTCATAATCCATACACATTTCCAATGAGGTGTGTCAAAAGATAATGTGTTTATGGACAAAAGGATTGCCAATAGATCTCATCTATGAGAGGTATATGAAAGATCTTTTTAAGGGAGGACAAGAATTTGGACTATCAAGAAAGAGGGATATTTTTCTTGTTAAAAAAGACATCTACAATATTTGCAAAAATGTAACCATTAATTACAAGAAAAGTGAGCATGATAAAATCAGTACTTGGGTATGGTACCAAACAATTAGTGATTTTTTCTTTTACTATTAGGAAGAGAACCAAGAACAAGGTGTCCCAATAATCATTGGGTGGTAAGCATCTTGGATGCTCAAAAAGATCATATCTCTATCTCAATGTAGTATCCTTGCAATGGATTCCACTTTCAACACCAACAAATATGGTGTAAGTTGCAATAATGGGTGCTATTTTTCCATTTTAAAAATTTTTGGTGTGATAGTAGAATTAGTGACTAGTTACAAACATGTGGTTCTCTTTGTAGTTCCATCTTCATATCGTGATGAGGTAAATTGCATTCATATGTAAGCCTTTGAGTCATCTTCATATTGTGAGAGGCACATATGAATGCAATGAGGTAACTTTTAGGGCATTCAAAAACATACTTGAAATCACACTGATGAGTCATGAATTTGTTGGCTGTGATATCGCTGTCGTGATATCACTGCTGTGATATTGCAGTAGCCACGATATTGCATCCGCAATATCATAGCCACCACGCGATATCACGTACGTGATATCGCAACCTGTCTCCTCATCTATAAATAAGAGGTAGATAGGTCTGGTAGGCAGTTAGTGATTAGAGTTGTTAAATTTAAGTTTCTTTTTACATTAGTTTCTTTCTTAACTCTTTCCTCCCAGTGCATGCCTGTAGTGTGGTAATTGTAATCATACGGCATCCTTATTTGAGTGTGACGTACTTGGACATGCACATGACTGAAAATAAAGATCGATATTACTTCATCATTGCAACATTCACTTAGTTTAATCATTTATTTAATTGTGATTTATTGCTTTTGTAGTTAATATCTCTTCACCCTAAACTCCTGTTAAACGCGGAATGAGTATGACTTGATTACTAGCATTTACGTGTGACTACTTGGTAACCCAATAGCATACCTAGGATCTGCACTTGGTAATCCCAGTGGTAGTCATGCACGAGGTCCAAGATGTGTACGGATGATTGAGGAACAGATGCTCATGGCATTTAGGCTAGCTTAGATTCTCTCTCACCCTCTCTCTTAGCTTAGTTAATATAATTCCCCATTATCTCCAAGAGTAGCATTAGTATAGGAACACATCATACACCTCACTCTGGACTAAACCATATGTGACAAAGCCCATACTAGTCCAGGTGGGAAGATAGTGAACTGCGACCTAAGAATAATTGTCTAGATACCACAACTAGTCTATTTGTGGAATTCGACCGAATCGCACATGAAAGGCTCGTATTCATATGGTTGAGTGTAGGGGTACCTCGTCACTCATCATTGGTGCCGTTGCCGGGGACAGTGCTAATTATCTAGATTAGTTATATCATACAAGGTCGCTGTATAGGAATTAATGATATATCTCTTAGGAAGAAAAAATAATTACAAAAATTCACATACAAATTCACACACAATTTCACAACCATGCCTCTTCTATAAGACTACGATAATGCCACATCTAGTGAGGCAAGTCATTGGAGAACCAACGAATTATCTAACAATGAAGATTGGAGTACGCAATTCGAAGTGGGGGTTTCTTATAAACATAAATGAAGGCAACATCATCCCAACGCATGAAAGTATAACTTACCTGATGATGATGAACCTCTATTGGCCACTACAAGCCTAACAGAAATACAAGAGGTTGTTCGAATCTCCTGTAGGCATCGTAAAGAGAGCTGCCTACCCAAGCTCGATTTAAACAACTTTCCCAATTTCTCAGGAGGCTATGACTTAGATTTGCAACAACATTTACAAGCCTTCTACAATGCCTGTACATGGAACAACATTGATAATGGATGGAAAAAACTCAAGCTCTTTCCTATGACACTCATTGACCAAGCAAAAGTATGGTATAGATCATTAAAACCAAATTCAATACGACGTTGGTCAACAATGGTAGAACTCTTTAACGAAAAATATCAAACCTATGCAAGAGTGTTGTCCTTGAGGAAACAAATCCAAGAGTGGAAACAAGCACAACATGAACCCTTGGACATGGCCTTAGAAAGATATTATGCACTATTAAACAGCTGTCTAGGCCATGAGTTCTCCAAGGAAAGGCTAATGTACCATATCATTGATGCGCTTCGTGATGAAACAAGAGAGACCCTTGGGATGTATGCCCAAGGTCAACTATACAAACTATGAACCCATCAAGTCCAAGAGCTTATTAAGTAGGTAGCAAAAGAAGAAGGAGAAATGGCTAGATGGGTGTGTGTTGAAAAACATCAACAGGACCAAATCTCAACTTAACAAAGGTCCATAATCACAAAAAGGAGAAATGAACCTATCTCAAGGAGGAAAAATCATCTTTGCCAATACAATAATCATTAGATGAAATTGAGGCAAAGATCAATAAGAGGCTAGAATGGATGCATAAAAAGTGTGGGAAATATATCAATATTATTGGAGATAGGGTTTTGACAACCCGAGAAGCAGGACAAAATATCATTAGACATTCAGAAAGTAGGGATGAGGAAAATAAAAGCTCAACTGCCAATCATACATATGAATGCAACATTTGCCTATACGATCACCCCAAGGGTCAATGCCCAATCTTGTTTCATCTATATGAACATTGGGGAAGCACATTACACCCAGAGTTCGTACAGAGATACTGTGTTCAATCACAGTGGCAACAATCCCAGTCGTGGGGGAAACCATCCCTAAATTGGAGACACCCTTCGTATCCTCCGAATCCAAATGCTTATCAAGTTCAACATCCTATTTCTCCAACTGGGTCAACATACTCTATCTCACCACATTATTATTCCCCTCAGTACTATCAGCCCATGTCCTCAAGACAACCACTACCTTGTGTACCTTATACTGTTCTTGAAGTATCTACACCACAGCAACAACCCACAAACGTTACTTGTGCTACTATTCCCAGTAGCAGTGAGAGACCTCCTCAACATCGAAGGCATCCCTTCTTTAGACATGACCATAGGAAGGGACAACAAAATTACAAGGCCACTACATTCTCCAACTCAGCACAAGTCCAACACTGTGGTGCACCCTTCTCTTCGAACCCAACGCCTCATGTCACTTCATCAGGGCCACCAATTAACACTCCAACAACCATATGGCCCAATGAATACAGCCATGGAGGGCAAGATCTCGATCCTTGCATGCCATCCTATGGTCCCAAGTATCACAATGGATCAACTCTTTATCCAGGAACCACATCTCATAAATTGTCCCACGATGTTTACTATAATCAAGTGTGTGAACCCCAATGGGGTAAGTATGACCAAGTTTCAATGTTTCCAACATGCAAGGACCTTCATCTTTCATTTATTAATCCTTGCTATGCTCAACCATTTAGTTATGGGGGATATCCCCCATTTTAATAACAAGTAGAATTAATACATATTTTTCATTTTCTTTAATTTTACCATTTTTGTTTTCTAGTTTTTCATCTTTTAATTTCTTATTTTATCTTTTTGTCTTTCTTACAAGTAATCTCATCTACGAATAAAACACTCATGTGGCTCGTTGGTTGAGGTGTGTTCTATGTTATCGAGTGATGAGTCATGAATTTGCTGGCTGTGATATCGCAGCCATGATATCACAGCCATGTTGTATCAGTAGCTGCGATATCGCAGCGGCCGTGATATCGCAGCCGTGATATCGCATATGCGATATTGCGGCCTGCCTCAATTTCTATAAATAAGAGGTAGCTTTCCTAGTTTTAGGCATCTAGTTTAGTTCCTTAGCAAAGCTCTAGCAGTTTTCCCCTTCCAAAGATAGATTATTTTCCAGTGTCTGCCCGCAGTGTGGTGAATGTAGTTGTACGACATCCTTTATTCAAGTGTGACATACTTGGACACGCACATGACCAGAAATAAAGATTGAGATTACTTCATCATTGCAGCATTCACTTTTTTATTTATTTAATTAATTATTATTTATTTAATTGTTATTGCTATTTACTATTTTCTTAGTTAATCTCTTTCTCACCCTTAAACTCCTAGTAACGCGGAATGAGTACGACTTGATTACGAGCATTTAAGTGTGACTACTTGGTAACCCAGTGGCATACCTAGGATCTACGCTTGGTAATCCCAGTGGTAGTCGTGCATGAAGTCCAAGATGTGTACGGATAATCAAGGAATGACTGCTCAGTGCACTTAGGCTAGATTAGATTCTCTTACCCTTCCTCCTAGCTTAGCTTAGTTAATATTACTTCCCACTGCCTTTAGGAGTAGCATTAGGTTAGAACACATCATACACCTTACTCTGGACTAAACCATACGTGACAAATATAATACTAGTCTAGGTGGGAAGACAGCGAACTACGACCTAAGGTTAACGATCTAGATGCGACAACTAGTTTGTCTACGGAGTTCGACCAGATCACACATGAGAATGCTCGTATTCGTATGGTTGAGTGTAGGGGTATCTCGCCAATCATCATTGGCGCCGTTGTTGGGGATGGTGCTAGTTATCTAGATTAGTTATATCATACAAGATCGTTGTAAAGGACTTAACGATATATCTTTTAGAAAAAAAAATTATTAAAAGTCACATATAAATTCACACACAACTTCACAACCATGCCTCTCCTACAAGATCACAATAATGCCACACTAAGTGAGGAATTTCTTTGTAGAACCAATGAATTAGATGACAATGAAGATTGGAGTGCTCAACCTTATGCAGGAGTCCCCTATGTTTATGAACATCCCAACAATACTCAAAGACTCTCGTCATCGAACTCTGACACCTCTAGTAAGGATGAGACATCCCATAGAACGAGGAGGCCCAAAAGGCCTAAGACCTTCTCAATAACTAACAAGAACTTACTTGGGGATGATTGGAAGACTTACAAAAGTCATAATGAGTTTTACAGTTCCTTCTATTCCTCTACTCCTTCAATGTTAGATTGTGACACGGATGACTATCTTTCAAGGGATCAGCATAGAACTAAAAATCGAGCTCACAAAGAAAATCAAGAATGCCAACATAAACAAAGGCAACATCATCCCAACTTACAAAGTCACAACCTACTTAGTGATGATGAACCCCTGCTGGCCACTAAGAGCCTAATGCCAATACAAGAGGCTGTTCGAATCTCCTGTAGGCATCGTAAAGAGAGCTATCTACCTAGGCTCGATTTAAACAACTTTTCTACTTTTTCAGGAGGCTATGACATAGATCCGCATCAACATTTACAAGCCTTCTATGAAGCTTGCACATGGAATAACATTGATAATGGATGGCAAAAACTTAAGCTCTTCCCTATGACACTCATTGACCAAGCAAAAGTATGGTATAGATTGTTAAAACCAAATTCGATACGATGCTGGTCAACAATGGTAGAAGTCTTTAACGAAAAATATCAAACCTACGCAAGAGTATCAGCCTTGAGGAAACAAATCCAAGGNCTCAAGGTGGAAACATCATCTTTGCCAATACAACAATCGTTAGAAGAAGCCGAGGCAAAGATCAATAAGATGTTGGAATGGATGTATCAAAAGTGTGGAGGATTTATCAATAATATTGGAGATAAAGTTTTGACAACCCAGGAAGCAGGACAAAACATTAGACAATCGAAAAGAAGGGATAAAGAAAAGAAGAGCTTAACTACCAATTATACATAAGAATGCAACATATGCCTGTACGATCACCCCAAGTGCCAATGCCCAATACTGTTACATCTACATGAGCATTGGGGGAACACGTTACATCTAGAGTTCATATAGAGATACTGTGTTCGATTACAGTGGCAACAATCCCAGTCATGAGGGAGACCACCCTTAGATTGGAGGCACCCTTCATATTATCCGAATCCAAACGCTTATCAAGTTCAACATCATGTTTCTCTAACTGAACCACCGTACTTTATCTCACCATAGTACTATTCTCCATAATACTATCAGCCCATACCTCCAACACAACCACCACCTTGTGCACCTTATACTCCTCCTAACTTTCAACATTCTCATCCTTTCCCTCCTTCCACAATGCCACCAACTGTTCCTAAGGTGCCTGCACCATAGCAACAACCCATGAACGTTGCCTGTGCTAATACTACCAACAAAAATGAGAAACCTCCTCAACATCCAAAGCACCCCTTCTTTAAACATGGCCGTAAGAAGGGACAACACAATTCTGAGGCCACTGCATCTTCCAACTCAGCATAAGTCCCACACTGTGATGCACCCTTACCTTCGAACCCAACGCCTCTTGTAACTTCATCAGGGCCACCAACTCACACTCCAACAACCATACAGCTCAATGAACACAACCATGGAAGGCATCAACCCAATCCTTGCATACCATCTAACGGTCACCAACATCATAGTGGGTCAACTTGTTATCCGGGAACTACATCGTACAAGCTGCCCCACTATGTTTACTACAATTAAGTGTGTGAACCCCAATGGGGTGAGTATGGACCAGTTCCAATATTTCCAACATGGAAGGATCCTCAACCTTCATTTATTAATCCTTGCATACAATCTAACAGTCCCAAATATCATAGTGGGTTAACTTGTTATCCGAGAACTACATCGTATAAAGTGCCCCACTATGCTTATTATAATCAAGTGTGTGAAGCCTAATTGAGTAAATATGACCAAGCTAGAATACTTTCAAAAAGCAAGGATTCTAGTCATCATTTATTAGTCCTTGTCATCCTCAACCATTTAGCTGTGGGGGATACCCCCCATTCTAATAATAAGTAGGATTAATAAATATTTTCCATTTTCTTTAATTTTACAACTTTTTGTTTTCCAATTTTTCATTTTTCAAGTTTTTGTTTTATCTTTTTGTGTTTTTGTCTTTTTACGTTTTTGTAAGTAATCTCATCTATGAATAAAACACTCATGTAAATCGTTGGTTGAGGTGTGTTCTATGTTATTAAGTTATGAGTGATCAATTATTTGGAACAGTGAGCCCATTACACCCACTCATCCATTCTACAAATAAAGAGGTTCTGTTCGAGGGTACAATGATATTCTTGAAATTCTTAAAACTTAAAATTAATTTTTTGTTCATTGTACCCAGAATGAAGAAGGATGGACCAAGAGGGAATGATTAGGGTGTGACATCAAGAGGACTTGTGGACTCTTTGGTGACGTCTGTGGGAGTTATCATGCAACGTGGTCGTACTAAGATCCTTGTAGATCTAATGAAAAATGGGAGTAAGAGTAATCAAAAGGGCACTCAAAAATCAAATGTTATTCTAGGGGGTCCCATTGGAAAGACATGTACCCATGCCTGAAGGTTGGCAGCTTCTCTGGATTCAGTAAAGTGAAAAAAAAAGAGAAAAAGAAAAAAAAGTGCCACAAACCAAAAATCACTCCTCCCTTGCATAAAAAGCCAAGTGATCACATGCCTTGTTATTTTGGTACTCTCATAGTTGCTCATCAAGGGATGAAACAATGCGATGTCACTGATTAGAAGGATGGACTTGGTCCTGATCTCGGAACAATGGGTTAATGACACCTTAATCATGCTTTACACCCAGGATTCATTGTAACCTGGGTTAGTTACCTCATGTCCCAATCTCTACGATCCCTTTCTCTAGTTCATCTCATCTCACTATTCATGTAATTATAGCTCGTGTCATGTGTAACATAGAATTCTTACCTCATTTCGGTGATATTTACATGTGTGTGTTTTGTGGAGTTAGTGCGGATTACATTTAACCCTTCTAGTGCCCATGGACACTTTAAGTGTGGTTACACAAGGGCATTATAGGTTGGAACCTGCTTTGGGGAGGACCCACTTGTGTAATTTTTGTTGTAATATTCACTTAGGACATAGCTCTCACACACAATTTCTTACCCTTAGCTTAATTTTTCAATTGATATTCTTTTCCTTATTATTATCCCTATGAATTTCAACGTTCCGATTAATCATCACATAGCCTTTTTTTTTCTCCCATTCGAGGTCCTTATTCATAAATACCACACCATCATAATTTTTGTGCCTTCAGAACTAGTTGAATTACCCTGGAACCCTTTAACAATCATCCATATGTCCTTAGTTTACATCATTTAATTTCAACGAAATATTAAAAATTCAGCCCATTCTCTAAGTGCCCTAACTTCAATGAAAATATATATGCGTAACCCCCTGTGCTAATCAACATCATTTGCAATTGTTCACATAGGGGAAGTTTTTCAATTCCTCTCTACGACTCGTGATTGCACATCCCTTGCTATCATATCCATAACTCGCTTGCTGATACTCCGATTTTCATTCCGTTTGAACCTACTTGAACCCAGAGTGTTCAGCTTAGTCATGGGGGAGGGGCACACACCGAATAGTGCATATAGTGCATAAATTTCTGAAATTCATCATCGCTCAAAGGACATATTTAAGGGTAATTAGTTGTAGAATTAAGAATAGAATGTGTCAAAAATAATTTCATCCCCTTAGCTATACTAAAAAATTAAATTTGGGAACCACCTAAGCAAAGAGGACTCAACACTATAATCTTTCGGGGACATGTTCTTCCAATAATTAACATCACACGGAAATAAAGTAAATCTATTAAGGCAAGTAGTAAGGTATAACCTAACTTTGGTAACAACCTTACTAACAATTGGTCCCGTGTGATTGCAGATGGCCCTGAAATGCGGACAATAGGAAGGTCCTGCTCAAGGTGCGATCGAACGATCTCAGAGAGGTGGAAGACAAGATCCTACCAGATAACATGCAAAATAGGAGGAACAATCATTCAGCGTTCATCAAGAAGATCCTCCTACCGTACGGTCTGAGCAAGTAGAAACAGAAGATACCCTCTCTGAAAGAGGTGCCTGGTACTTAGGGGAAATGTACCAATTTTGGCACAATAAGGAAGAAGGCACCATGGTTAACATTTGTGGTGTGACTATTGATTTCTCTGTTCAAGCCATTTCAGAAGTATTAAACCTTATGAATACAGGGCCAAATGTTTCTTAGAACCAGCTGGACACTTTCAGAACTAAGCAACTTAATAAACTGTTGACAGAGAATAAAAGGGTGGCGGAAGAAACAGAGAAGGCTGACTGGGATGCCTCTATGGCACAAGACCCACAGACCGAAGAGGAGAAGCTCCAGGCCATACTTCAACGCCATCAAATCCTAAGATCTAGAGCATAAGAAAAGGGAAAGACACCTATGGAGGAGCCACTAGGAACTACATGAGTTCCACCATTTTGTAATCATAGGATTTTCCTTTGTGTTGTGTCTCAATTTTTTTCTGACTCCGCACTGCGGCATGAATCCATTCTAGTTAGTCAGTAATCCCAATCAATGGCGCTTGTTCTAACTTTAACTCGAGGACGAGTTTTCATTCAGTCATGGGGATATGATGAGTCATGAATTTGCTGGCTGTGATATCGCAACCGTGATATCACAACCATGATATCATAGCCCTGTTGTATCAGTAGTTGTGATATCGCAGTGGCCGTGATATTGCGTAGGCGATATTGCAGCCAACCGTGATATCGCATACGCGATATCGCGACCTACCTTAATTTCTATAAATAAGAGGCAGCTTTCCCAGTTTTAGGCATCTAGTTTAGTTCCTTAGCAAAGCTCTAGCAGTTTTCCCCTTCCAAAGATAGATTATTTTCCAGTGTCTGCCCACAGTATGGTGAATGTAATTGTATGGCATCCTTTATTCGAGTGTGACATACTTGGACACACACATGACCGGAAATAAAGATCGAGATTACTTCATCATTGCAGCATTCACTTTGTTATTTATTTAATTAATTGTTATTGTTATTTACTATTTTCTTAGTTAATCGCTTTCTCACCCTTAAACTCCTAGTAACGCGGAATGACTACGACTTGATTACAAGCATTTAAGTGTGACTACTTGGTAACCTAGTGGTGTACCTAGGATCTATGCTTGGTAATCCTAGTGGTAGTCATGCACGAAGTCCAAGATGTGTACGGATAATCAAGGAATGGCTGCTCATCGCACTTAGGCTAGATTAGATTCTCTTACCCTTCCTCCTAGCTTAGCTTAGTTAATATTACTTCCCACTGCCTTCAGGAGTAGCATTAGGTTAGAACACATCATACACCTTACTCTGGACTAAACCATACGTGACAAATATAATACTAGTCTAGGTGGGAAGACAGCGAACTGCGACCTAAGGTGAACGATCTAGGTGCCACAACTAGTCTGTCTGCGAAGTTCAACCAAATTGTGCGTGAGAACGCTTGTATTCGTATGGTTGAGTGTAGGGGTATCTTGCCACTCATCATCGAGTCTTGAATGATCAATTATTTGGACAGTGAATCCATTACATCCACTCATCCATTCTACAAATAAGAGGTTATGTTCGAGGGTACAGTGATATTCTTGACATTCTTAAAACTTAAAATTAATTTTGTGTTCATTGTACCTGGAATGAAGAAGGATGAATCAAAAGGGAATGATTAGGGTGTGACATCAAGGGGAATTGAGGATTCTCTTTGGTGACGTCTATAGGAGTTATCATGCAATGTGTTTGTACTAAGATCCTTGTGGATCTAACAAAAAATGGGAGTAAGAGTAATCAAAAGGACACTCAAAAATCCAATGCTGTTCTAAGGGGGTCCCACTAGAAAGACATGCACCCATGCCTGAAGGTTGGCGGCTTCTTAATATTTAGCAATAAAAAAAAGAGAAGAAAAAAAACAACAACAAAGGAAGTGCCACAAAGCAAAAATCACTCCTCCCTTGAACAAAATGCCAAGTGATCATACGCCTTGTTGTTCTGGTACTCTCATAATCACTCATCATGGGATGAACCAATGCAGTGTCACTGATCAGAGAAATGGACTTGGTCCTGATCTTGGAACAATGAGTTAGTGATACCTTAATCATGCTTTACATGCAGGATTCACTGTGCCTTGGGTTAGTTACCTCCTGTCCCAATCTCTATAATCCCTTCTGTAGACTGTCTTACCTTGTTGTTCATGTAATTGTAGCTCATGTCTCGTATAGCGTAGAATTCTTACCTCATTCCGGTGATATTTACATGTGTGTGTTTTGTGGAATTAGTGTGGATCACATTTAACCCTTCGAATGCCCACGGACACTTTTAAGTGTGGTTACGCAAGGATATTAAAGATTGGAACCTACTTTGGGAAGGATCCACTTACGTAATTTTTGTAATTTGCACTCATAACACATCTTCCGCACACCATCTATTACCCCCAGCGTATTGCCAACGATTTTCTTTCCCTTATTACTATCCCTCTGATTCAACATTCCTATGAACCATCACATAGTCTTTTTCTCCCATCCGAGGTCCTTATTGATAAATTCCACACCATCATAATTTTCATGCCTTTAGAACTAGTTGAATTACCCTGGAACCCTTTAACAATCATCCAGATGTCCTTAGTTTACATTGTTTAATTTCAAAAAAAAAAATATAATATATTAAAAATTTGTTACATTCTCTTAAGTGCCCTAACTTCAATGAAAAAATATATATGTAACCCCCCTGTGCTAATCAACATCATTTGCAACTATTCACGTAGGGTAAGTTTTTCAAATTTCTCTCTACGACTTGTGATTAGGTGTCCCTTGCTTTCATATCCATAACTCACTCGCTGGTACTTCGATTTTCATTCCGTTTAAACCTACTTGAACCTGGAGTGTTCAGCTTAGTCATGGGGGAGGGGCACACACCGAATAGTGCATAATTTTTTTGAATTATTCATCGCCCGAAGGACATATTTAAGGGTAATTAGTTGTAAAATTAAGAATAAAATGTGTCAAAAACAATTTCATTCCCTTAGCTATACCTGAAAATTAAATTTGGAAACCACCTAAGCAAAGAGGACTCAACATTATAATCTTTTAGGGACATGTTCTTCCAATAATTAACATCACATGGAAATAAAGTAAATCTATTAAGGCACGTAGTAAGGTATAACCTAACTTTGGTAACAACCTTACTAACGATCGGCCCCGTGTGATTGTAGATGGCCCCAAAATGAGGACAAAAGGAAGGTCCTACTCAAGGTGGGAGCAAACGACCTAGGAGAGGAGGAAGACAAGATCCTGCCGGACAACATGCAGAGTAGGAGAAAAAATCATTTAGCATCCACCAAGAGGACCCTGCTACTGTATAATCAAGGCAGGTAGAAGGAGGAGTAGCTATTGCGGTTGAATAGGGACAACATCTCACTTTGCCCCAGGATTGTGTTCAAGCCATTCATGAGAAGTCCACATTCACTGCAATGATTGTGGAGTTAAACTTTGGATTGTTTGCAGAGTTTGCTCTGGAGGCCGTTAGGGATCACCTCACAGGGTCCCTGTTATGGTCTATCCTCTCTGAAAGTGGTGCCTGGTACTTAGGGGAAATGTACCAATTTTGGCACAATAAAGAAGAAGGCACCACGGTTAACAATTGTGGTGTGACTATTGATTTCTCTGTTCAAGCCATTTCGGAAGTATTAAACCTTCCGAATATAGGGCCAAAGGTTGCTCAGAACCAGCTAGACACTTTCAGAACCGAGCAACTTAATAAACTGTTGACAGAGAATAAAAGAGTGGTGGAAGAAAAAGAGAAGGCTAACTGGGATGCCTCTATGGCACAAGTGCAAACTTACATGCATGACAAGGCACTCAAGGCCTTACAAGAGGAGAAACTCTAGGCCATACTTCAACACCATCAAATCCCAAGACTTGGAGTGCAAGAAAAGGGAAAGACACCTATGGAGAAGCCACCACCACTAGGAACTACATGAGTTCCATCAATTTTTTAGTAGTAGGATTTTCTTTTGCATTCTCTGTGTTATGTCTCAATTTTGCTTCGATTCCACACTGCGACATGAACCCATTCTCACCAGTCAATAATCCCATACCTATCCACTGTGTAATCAATGGAGCTTGTTCTCTCTATAACGTAAGGACGAGTTTTCATTCAGTTGTGGGGACATGATGAGTCATGAATTTGCTGGCTATGATATTGCTACCGTGATATTGCAACAGCCGCGATATCGCATCTACGATATCATAGCCGCCACACGATATCGCAACCTGTCTCCTCATCTATAAATAAGAGGTAGATAGGTCTGGTAGGCAGTTAGTGATTAGAGTTGTTAAATTTAAGTTTCTTTTTACATTAGTTTCTCTCTTAACCCTTTCCTCCCAGTGCATGCCTGCAGTGTGGTGATTGTAATCGTATGGCATCCTTATTCGAGTGTGACGTACTTGGACACGCACATGATCGAAAATAAAGATCGAGATTACTTCATCATTGCAACATTCGCTTAGTTTAATCATTTATTTAATTGTGATTTACTGCTTTCGTAGTTAATATCTCTTCACCGTAAAATCCTGTTAAATGCAGAATGAGTACGACTTGATTACGAGCATTTAAGTGTGACTATTTGGTAACCCAGTAGCGTACCTAGGATCTACGCTTGGTAAACCCAATGGTAGTCATGCATGAGGTACAAGATGTGTACGGATGATTGAGGAACGGATGCTCATCGCACTTAGGCTAGCTTAGATTCTCTCTCACCCTCTCTCTTAGCTTAGTTAATATTATTCCCCATTATCTCTAGGAGTAGCATTAGTATAGGAACACATCATACACCTCACTCTGGACTAAACCATACATGACAAAGCCCATACTAGTCCAGGTTGGAAGACAGCGAACTGCAACCTAAGAATAACTATCTAGATACCACAACTAGTCCGTATGTGGAGTTCGACCAGATCACGCGTGAAACACTCGTATTCGTATGGTTGAGTGTAGGGGTACCTCGCCACTCATCACACACCTACTGTGGTTGAGATATCTTAACATGTGCTCAAATTTGATAATTTAATAGGTTTGGTTTTACAGTATAATTTTTTTATGCATTGGCATGTTTGGAGGGAATGGGGGAAGAACTTGGAAACCAAAGTTAGAGATTCTTATAAGAGAAAAGCAATGGGCGATCATCTTAATCATATTATGACTGCATGCAAAACTATTGTAAATGTTGTGGAAATAGACAAATTTATTAACAGGTTTCAAGACAACTCAAAATTCATTAAATACTTAAAACAATAGTGGTCAAATGGAGACAAATTTAGTGATTTTTTATTCATTAGTATCATTTCATAAAAGTTCATATTCATGCTCATATACTCTTTGCCCACTTATTCATTGCTAATTTTTGTCTTTAACCTTTTGTTTCCAGAGATGTGGGCAAAAACTTTCCATGATGTTCCCCATGCACAACAACACACAAATGATGTTTTCAAGTCATACCATGGATTTTTAAGGGGTAAATTTTTAAGAGATTTAAGAAACAAGAAATATTGAAGGATTGATTGGCTTATATGGAGCTTGACAAAGGTACAGCTATATTATTGGCATAATTCAAGAATTAAAGCTGCAGGATATTTTCTAAATAAGAAAGATTGAGATTTTAATAAGAAGTCTTGGGAAAAGGCTTTACAAATATCTGATGTTGACTATGTCCAAGCCATGGAAAAGGAAGATGAATGTGCTGTGCGAAGTCAAAATAGTTTGATGCCACACACTTGGTCGAGGGTTTCAAAGGTGTTTTCTTTTAGTATATCTTGTGAGTGTAAATGGTCTTGCCCATGCCATTTTTGCATGCACTCAATGAAAGTTCTTATTAGGATTAAGGTTTTTAGTAATGCATTCAAGTTCTTCTTCCAAGATGAGTTTTACAAATTATGGGTTCTTATGGAATTAAATTCATTCCAACCACATCAATTCCCTAGCCAAGAAGATGCTTCAGAACTTGGAATGACATCAAAGACATTAGGATCAAATAGTTGAAGGTCTCTAACAAATGAGGTGGACATGGAGAAGAATAAATATCAAGATATGGAGGTGGACAAAGGTAAAATAGATGCAAAGTGGAAGACAAAAATTCTTAACCTCAAAAATAGATTGACAAAATTCACAAAGACATTGCCTATAAACAAGGATATTGTTTTAGAGATAAAAAAACATGTGGAATTTTTGGAATTGAAGTTTGTATTTTTGAGTAATGTAGATGGATTGGTAAGCAAAGAAAGATTGTCTAGTTGGAATAGTCCTATCAAATGTATTGCTCAAAAGCTTTCAAAACTTAACTATGTAAGAAAACTTTTTACTGAGCGTGAGGATACTATTTCTTTGCTTATCTATGGTTATTAACATAGTTTACATTGTGTTCTTTTTATTTTAATTAATTTAATTTTACTTGTAGATTGGAATGTAGATAACCAAGAGAATCAAGAACAATCCTCTAATCTTGTGTCTACCCTAAACCAGTAGCTCATTTGATGACATTTTTGTCAATGTATTTTTTGTTTTACAACCTTGGAAAGCAAACTGTGATTGGAGGATACTATGTATTTCTTATTGATTGCTTGACAACATGTTTATCACTCTATTCTGTTGGATCATTTTATACTCTATATTAATTAATTTTTTGTTGCAAGACTAAGTGTTAGACATGTATTACCTATAAGTACATTCTTATTTACATTTTAGACAATGATCCTTGTATATCATGTTTGTTTTTTTTATTAGTGCGGCTAATAATACTTCAATTTTTAGGAAGGACATGTGAATCACATGTTCTCACAGTATTTTTAAGATAACATGTAAGATCAAGCAAATTGCATTTTTTAAAGAGCTACCACATCATGCATTTCTCATGTACACACATTTTTTCGGAAAACTTGTGTACAGTTGCTTCTTGCAAGAATACCACTTTTATTTTAAAAACTACAAGGACATACAATTTGCATTGGCAAAATACTTATGCCAGTTCATGCGATGCACATATCTCTGCACTTAAATTTTTTTACAGAAACCAATCTAACACAGTGCGCTTCAATGCAAGTGGTACTTTCTAATTTCAAATTGCAAGTGGCAATGAAGACTGCAAGTTGCATATTTTGTGGAAATGTGAAATTCACAATTTTTCATGCTTCTTGCAACATACACACAAAACTGCAAGTGGTCATTAAATAATGCAAGTGGCGAGTATTCTGAGAAATGTGAGTCAAAAAATAAAATGAATCAGTGCGGCTGTAATTTTCATTTTTACTTTGGCAGGTTTACTTTCACTCACTCACGATAGACATTGTGTGAGAAGCTAACATTGCAGAAAGTCAGAGCAACCAAGATAGTAGCAGAGGATTTCATTTCAAAGAATTCAATTTTCGACATTGAAGCAGCAATGAGCTGAAGGTATGTTAAACCACACCGTGAATCTCAATTTTCTTGATTTTTTCCTCACTAGGGTTAGCGGCGAGGGTCTGCAATTTTATTAAATTAGAGAATTTTACTTTGGATATGATTTTCTATTTAAGGATTTGAGCGATTTTTGAAAGTTTGCTCAGAACGCATTACCCTTATATTTTCGAATCCAGAAACTAAGGTTAAAATGGAGAAAACAAATTTTGTAAAAAATTTTATTTTGAAAAAAATTGGTTTTGAAGCATGCATTTCATCCTTTTTTTAATTTGAAATGTGGTTTATATGAAGTTGTATGCTGACCACTACCGTGATGGTTGTGCTATTGGTAAAGCAATTGCATGACAATTACTCGGCAATATTTAAGTTCATGTTAATTTATATAAATCCTCTATTTAACAAGAAATTTCTCTGGAAAGGACACTTAAATTTTATTTCCAAAGCATGTTGGTATATAGGATTTTCTCAACATCCTTGGAACTTCTTGTTATCATTTATCTCTTCTATGTACTTTGAAAAGATTTTTTGTCAATGTTATTTTTATCAACTTTAGAGGAATAAGGTGAATAATATTACAATTTACAAAAAATGAAACATCCAACACAAACCGAAAAATCTAGTAGTTTAGCACTACATTGGTTTCAATTGTTTCAAACTCTTTAGCTTAAGGGAATTTTCTTGATAGCCTTAAAATCTCTTTAACACTACATTGCCACAATTCACATTAGTTGAGTGCATAATTTGGGTTTAATTTTCTCTTAGTTTTTTTTTTTTTTTTTGGGTATCATTTCTATGATTTAAACTTAGGGAACTATAGTTAAAAGTTCAAGATTGTTTTCTTCTTCCAATCAAGTAGGCATTCAATTGTCAATATCGTGGTATTTAGAGCAGGGTATGTGGTCCCAAATTTGCTTCTCACTAGCATTCAAAGGTCATAAATAAGAATTTATGCAACATTATTTTAAATTCAGCCATTATGTACTTGTGTTAAGTGGTCCAACACACACTAAGTTACTTTCACAAACTCTTTTAATATTACATTTATTGAAAGAACCTTATATCTTTAGCCTAGGAATGCTGAGTTGATAAAGCTGCATTTTGATTGTTGAATTTGTAATAGTTTTTGAAAAAATGAATCTCTTTGGCTTTTCTCAACCTTTTTCCTATGTGAAGCAGTGACTGCAAAAGAAAATGTAAACACCAAGTTGCTTCCAGAAACTCTTTTAATATTACATTTATTGAAAGAACCTTATATCTTTAGCCAAGGAATGCTAAGTTGATAAAGTTGCATTTTGATTGTTGAATTTGTATTAGTTTTTGAGACAATAAAGTTTTAAAAATGTTCTCCATACAATTTCAAAATCTAAGCCCTCAACATGGTGATTTGATTGTATTGAATCAAAAGATAACTCCACATCCATGTCATATTTTTAGTGTGTGTTGTAGCAAAAAGTGCAATTCTATCTATCATTAATTATAGTTAGTAAACAATGATTTAATTATTAACATTTGAGTTGTAATGTATTTCTTTGTTCTCAGAGAGGAGTGTCATCACAACCAGATTCTAGGAGGAGATCTGGCAAATTGTATGATGAACAAGAGAGGGCACAATCTTAGGGTAGACATCCTATAGGCTCTTAGGCTATTGGACGGAATGCTACAAGAGAGTAGGAGTAGGAGGTAGTTCATCGTGCACAAGAGTCATTAGCACTGCAGGAGCAGCAACGAAGGGCGGAGAAACTTAGATTAGCCCCCTTGTGGAGTCAAGGGACTTCAACACCTTGATGTAATTCATTTGGCCTAAAATGCTTAACAAGCTTATTAAACACCATCTTGATTTCATCATCACCAAATGTGCTAATTACTATGAGGAGGAGACTCGTGAGTTATATGTGGCATATCATCGAGGATCATCTATCTCAAAGGTGATCAAGATCGGTGACTCTGCTAAGATACGTACGGAGCATATCTTGGGGCAGGTGCTCAACATGGCAGTTCGTCCACAATGCGAGTATTTTGTGACTGCCACCTCAAAGAAAAAAACACAGCTATTGAGCAAGGTACGTAATGTGGAGACTAATGAGATAAGATGTCCCTATAAGAACTTTAGCTCACAACAAAGAGTTCTGATCAAGGTAATCTACACAAACCTCCTAGCTATCATGCATCACACTCATGTGATGTCCTTCATCCATATGGTCCTACTAGATTTAGGGGAGGATTGCTTATTGAACTATCCCCACATTATCATGAGGAAAATGGAGATCATTAGTAGAGATGTTACTGCAATGCCTTTTCCATTTGTTGTGTCTGCTCTTTTCAGACACTGGCAAATCCTAAAACCAAATGAGGATGACAAAGAGGCCTAATATTTTGGTGTGGACCAGCTGCCAAATTTGGGGTGTGCATTCTACACCCAGCATGTTCCTAAGACATGACTTAACAATCTCATTTAGCTCCCAGACCCATGTGTCACATGAGATGGTGGGAAGGCTGAGTGGGATTTGTTTTATGGGCACAACCAGGAGATGTAGGTTGCACCTATCATTCCTGCCTAGCAAAAATAATAGTTTGGAGATGGTGCAATAATATTTACCTACTTAGAGGCAATGGAGGGTAGGTTGAAAGCCCACATGGATTTCATGCAATCAGAGATCGATCACTGTTTTGGATGGATGGATAGGAGAGGCTTGGCTGGCTATCCGTGAATGTTCAATCATTGTGTAAATATTCATCTAAACATTTCAAATCATTGCATGTGTCTGGTTCAGTGACGATGAAGGATATTTGTGATCCCATGTTCATGGAGATGACCACTCCACTTCATGAGTCAGAGGTAGGATCATCAGGAATAGTAGGAATAAAGGAGTAATGAGTTACCAAGATTAATGACACTGTCATAGAGACAAATTTCATGCAGGTTGATGCTCCAAATGAAGCTCAAGACAACATTGCACTAGCATCTGGCTAGACAATTGTGTCTTTATATATGTATTTGGTCATAGTTGCCTTTAACACTCCCTTTTGATGATATTTATGTATTTACATGGTCTCTTACTAATACATTTTTTAATTAATACCATGGTCTCTTACATTACACAAAAGTATAAAAATGAAGAGTTGTGCACTTAGAATTTAGTTGTGATTACATATTTTCTTAAATGTCCATGGTAATATCATTATGTTTCATGATCTGGTAAGAAATGTCTTAAAGATTAAGCCCCATGTAAAAATGCAATTTTTTTTTGTTATTTCATAAAGTTTTGGGTATTGATGTCAAGATTTTGAAGGCATTTGAAAGATGAAAATTCACGGTCTTATCTTTCCATCTTTATAGTGGCTTCCAAGGAAGTTCTTTAGCAAAGTTATGGTTCCTTAATATCCCATAGCCAGTGAGTGGCAAACTTTGTGTAGAGTTTGTAGAGTGCAATGTTGTTCATGTTGAATAGGTAGCATCATTTGTCAAGCATGATATTGAAAGTAAGCACAATTTAGTGATGTTGCAGTTCTTTGGCCTAAGGATGCAATTTAGTCTAGGTTATAGTTAGATTTACTTTATCTACTAATTTGATGGTTACAAAATAGGAAAATTTGATTTTTATTTCGTGCATCACTGAACTATGAGTGACATGTAGGAGACATGCGTAACGCACTCTAAAAATATGCAAACTACAAATGACATGCATCTCGCAGTTCAATCATAGGACTTAAATTTTAAAGATTGCTATTGCACTATGAACATGCATGACTTGGTAGTTCGAAACCGAAACTAATGTTAAAACAATATGTGGGATCCTACAACTCATAATGTCTTGCAAGTGACATCTGAAACTTAGTTACACATAGTGCTAGAAATATGTAGCTAGCATTTGCCTCACACTTTTTATTTTATGCATTGCAATGCACTGTAACATGCATGTGCTTGTAGTACATGTCAATAGTGTGAGGACATGTGAACTGCATGACCACGTAGTTGATATCCGAAACTACGATGGAAATAGTGCTATAGATATGCAACTTGCATATCATCTAGCAGTTTGTAATTGATGCCATGTGATGTACTACTGACAAAATTGAGCAACAAATAGTGCTACCCTCTCAACTAATTTATAGTTGACAAAACTGAGTAGAAAATAGCACTACCCTCTCAGCTTATTTATAGTTAGTGATTGATTAATATTTTGCTGATTTTTAGGAATCAGTTTAGAGCGATTTTCTCGTTGATTTTCTCCATGTAATCTCTATATATACCTCCACTTGTAAATAAGAAGTAATCAAGAAAAAGATTTCCCTTTCTTTTCAAATTTTTTCATGGTATCAGAGCTTTAGATTTTGAACCCTAGGGACATTTTTTTTCATTCGACCTTCATTATCATATTTCTTTTCCTACTACAACCTTCATGGCCATTTCTAATTGGGTAATTCAACCCTTAGTGGTGTAATCCTCTTCTTCCCCTTGTTTTTCTTTACCAAACAGGGACAGCATGTGGTGTACCTTCTGCAAGAGACCAAGGCATACGAGGGAGATGTGTTTCAAGCTTCATGGAAATCCACTAAGCAAGGAATGGAAAAATAAGGGTGGAAGGTGAAAAATTCAAGGTTGAGCAAATCAAGCCTCATCTTCACAAAAGGAAGAACAAGCTCTAGAACCAAGGTAGTTTGACAAAGAAGAGATAGAAAAGTTGAAGAATCTTTTAGCCACTCTTGAAAAATCTTCAGGTACCTGTTCATTGGTACATTTAATTGAGCTTCCAATTTCTCATTGTTTAAGTGCCTCTGAGCAATGTTTTAAAGACTCTAGGATCATCGATTCATGAGCCATAAATCACATGACACATGCATCTCATAATTTTAGTTCTTATTTTCCTACCCTAGTAATCGAAAAATTACCACAATAGATGGATCACCAACTACAATTGTTGGTATAGGGAATGTTAAAATTGATCATGATATGATTCTTAAAGATGTTATTCATGTTCCAAAATTATTAAATCTCATCTCCATAACCAAACTTTCTCAAGATCTAAATTGCAAAGTAACCATCTTCCCAACTTATTGTCTATTTCAGGACTAAGACTCGAGTAGGATGATTAGACTTGCTAAGGAGAAGGTAGGATTATACTATCTTGAAAAGACCAAAAAGACAAGTGCTAGTAAGTGGAATCAACCTCTAACCCTCATATCTGCAAGTCATTCAACAAATAAAGGCATGATTTGGCTTCACCACTTTAGACTAGGACATCCTTCATTCAAAATACTTGAAACCATGTCCCCTCATTTGTTTAAGAGCTTAGAAAAGGAAATGTTTAATTGCAAAACTTGTGAACTCACAAAGCACAAACATGTAGCATTTCCCATCAATAATAAAAGAAACTCATTTTCATTTGAGTTAATTCATAGTGATATTTGGGGACCATCTCCAATTTCAAATATTTCTGGGGCACGATGGTTTGTTTCATTTATCGATGATTGCACAAGAGTCACTTGGATTTTCTTAATCAAGTACAAAACTGATGTTAGTGATGTCCTCCAAAGTTTTCATTTCATGATTAAAAATCAATTTGGAGTCAGTATTAAAAGGTTTCGTTCAAATAATGTCAAAGATTATTTTAACCAAACACTGACTATGTTCTTTCAAAAGGAGGGAATCATTCATGAGCCCTCTTCTATCTATACCCCACAACAAAATGGAGTGGTAGAGAGAAAAAATGATCATCTTCTTTCTATAGCTCCAGCTTTATTATTCCAAAAAAATGTCCCAAAAAATTATTGGGGGAGAAGCTGTCCTTATAGCTACACATATCTTAGACAGATTACCAACTCAAGTGCTCCATTCAAAAAGTCCAATAGAAGTGTTATCTTAGTTCTTTCTAACACTCCATAATACAAACCATCTTATCCCTAGGATATTTGGATGTGTTTCGTTTGTCCATATTCATAGTCAAAATAAGGGAAAATTTGATCTGAGAGCCCTCAAAATGGTCTTTGTTGGGTATTCTTCAACCCAAAAGGACTATAAATGCTATCATCCACCAACCAAAAGATTTCATGTTTTTGTGAATATTACCTTTGTTGAAACTGATTCATACTTCACACAACCTTATCTTTAGAGGGAGTAAATAGTAGTAGAAGATAAGGACTTCTTTCTTCTTGACCTATCCATAACTGAGTCTTCTGAATCTTCCTATTCTTTGCCCACAAATCGAGCCTGATCCTATTTCTCAAATTGTAGAACAAAATGATGAAGGTAACAAAACCACTATTGACACATGTCCCCCTCAAGTGTACTCAAGAAGGAAACATCCAAACCCAAAACCAAGGCAAGTCCAAACATCGAGCTTGAGTGCTAGTAATGAGGTAATACATCATAACCCATCTAATTCTCCTACTGAATCCTATTGACTTACCTATTGCCATTAGAAAACAAAAAAAGAGAATGCACCAATCACCCACTATATCCTATATCTCATTTTGTGTCTTTTCACAAATGTTCCTCAACTCATAGAGCATTTCTCACAAATCTTAATAATGTATCTATTCCTTCAACACTATTTGAGGCTTTAAACTATGAAAATTGGAAAAATTCTATGAATGTAGAAATGCAGACCTTGGAGAAGAACAACACATGGGAAATAGTGGACTTGCCAAATGGGAAGAAACCAATAGGATGCAAATGGGTATATGTTGTCAACTACAAGGCTGATGGTTCTTTGGAGAGGTACAAAGTGAGATTGGTAACCAAGGGATACACACAAACATATGGGGTAGACTATCAAGAGATATTCACACCAGTGGTAAAGATGAATATGGTAAGAATCCTTTTGTCTCTAGTAGTTAATTATGACTAGCCTTTAAAGCAATTTGATGTGAAAAATGCTTTCCTACATGGGGACTTAGAAGAGGAAATTTAAATGGAGATTCCACTGGGCTATAATCAAAATATGGCCTCAAACAAGGTATGCAAATTAAAGAAAACATTGTACAACTTAAAGCAATCACCTAGGGCATGGTTTGGAAGGTTCAATAAGGTAATGATTGGAATGGGTTATAAACAAAGTCAAGGAGACTATACCTTGTTTATTCAACATGCTGACTTAGAGGGGGTCACTACCCTTATTGTGTATGTTGATGATATTGTAGTAACATAAAATGATCAAAGGGAGATAGAGAGATTGAGCAAGCACTTGGCAAAGGAGTTCGAGATAAGGACTTGGGAAACTTGAAGTATTTTCTAGGTATAGAAGTCACATGGTCAAAGCAGGGAATTTTCATGAGCCAACAAAAATATACCCTAGATCTTCTAAGAGATAGGAGGAAATTAGCTTGCAAACCATCAAGCACACCTATGGATCCCAATCATAAGCTTGGAGAAGCAGAGGAAGATGTGGCCATCGACAAAGAAATGTGTCAAAGATTGGTTGGTAGGCTTATTTATCTATCCCATATGTGATTAAGCCAGTTCATGTACAATCCTAAGGAGGTTCACTTACAAGTAGTCTATCACATCCTACATTATTTGAAAGGGTCTCTAGGTAAAGGCATCTTATTCAAGAAAAGTGATAGACTCACATCAGAGGCTTATACGGATGCAGATTGATGAGTGGTGAGGTACCCCTACCCATACGAATACGAGCATTTCACACATGATCTGGTTGAACTCTGCAGACAGGCCAGTTGTGGTATCTAGACAGTTACTCATAGATCGTAGTTTGCTATCTTCCCACCTAGACTAGTATTAGCTTTGTCACGTATGGTTTAGTCCAGAGTGAGGTGTATGATGTGTTCCTATACTAATGCTACTCCTGGGGCTAATGGAAAGTAATATCAACTAAACTAGGAGAGAGAGAGAGGGAGTCTAAGCTAGCCTAAGTGCGATGAGCATCCGTTCCTTAATCATTTGTACACATCTTGGACCTTGTGCATGACTACCACTGGGAATACCAAGCGCATGGCCTAAGTATGCTACTGGGTTACCAAGTAGTCACACTTAAATGCTCGTGATTAATTCGTAGTCATTCTGCATTACTAGGAGATAAAGGTAGAGAGATATTAACTACAAAAGAAATAAATAACAATAAAAAATTAAATAATTAAACTAAGTGAATGCTGCAATGATGAAGTAATCTCAATCTTTATTGTTGGTCATGTGCATGTCCAAGTACGTCACACTCGATTAAGGATGTCATACAATTACAATCACCACATTGCGGGCATGCACTGGGAGAAAAGAGTTGAGAGGAAAAAATTGATGTACTAAAAAACTTATTACAAACTTAAACTTAATAACTCTAAAAAAAATGCCTACCAGATCTGTCTACCTCTTATTTATAGATGAGGAGACAGGCTATGATATCGCGTACGCAATATCATGTATGTGATATTGCGGCCAATAAAATGATAACTCATCATACCCCCACGACTGAANTGATATTGCGGCCAATAAAATGATAACTCATCATACCCCCACGACTGAATGAAAACTTGTCCTCGAGTTACAATGAGAACAAGCTCCATTGATTACATAGTGGATAGGTATGGGATTATTGACTGGTGAGAATGGGTTCATGCCGCAGTGTGGAATCAGAACAAAATTGAGACATGACACAAAGAATGCAAAAGAAAATCCTATAGCTACAAAATTGATGGAACTCATATAGTTCCTGGTGGTGGTGGCTCCTCCATGGTTGCCTTTCCCTTGTCTTGTGCTCCAGGTCTTGGGACTTGATGGCATTGAAGTATGGCCTAGAGTTTTTCCTCTTCGGTTTGGGGATCCTATGCCATCCATGCTAATGTTCTGATGTTTGATGGAGTCGACACCTCCCAAGGGCAGGGTAGTTGTGGAAACATTTTATTTTCCTTGACATACCAAGCTGAAAACACCCGCCATTCCTCCTCGTAGGCTTTGGCTTTGTCTCTGTATTCTTGAAAATCTGCAAGTCGTCGAGCCAAGTCTATTGCGATACCTTTTTATCCCTGGTAGCTTGCTTTAACCACCTCAAGTTTAGAATTTGCAATCTCCAGTTTTTGCAATATCTTCTTATGTTCTGCAAATTATGTTTCATATTTGATGTAGGTGGTGGCTACCTATTACTCGAGCTTTGTTCTCGGGCGCCCTGCTGTTAACATGGCAAGGTTGGCATACCGCAGGTTTGCCAACTCCATGTATTCTATAAGGTCTTGGATCTGTAGGTCCCGATTCTTAACTTCTACCTAGTGGGCAAATGCATATGTGTCCAATATGGCTTGCCAATCAGTGTGTTGAGCACTGATAGCGTTGATGTGGGCCTTAGCTATATGGATCTCCTTCTCAATGATCTGTTTATACATCCCCACTTGGTCCTGGAAGTGCTCCTTTAGCTTTTCATGTTGTTTAGCCTCATTCTGCAATGCGCTTATTTCAATAGCCATCTTTTGGTAGATGGCGCGCACCTCCTCCATTGAGAGGGTTCGATTTTCCCTAGCTAAATGGTTCATGTCCTGGTTAACCCAGATGAGTTATTCTCATAATTGCTAAAAATTTTCTTCGAGAACATTCTTTTGCTTTTCCACAGAGGTCAACCGAGGGTTATCAGCAAAAAGCTGCCTGTTTTTCTTTTGTAAGGCCTTAAGTGCCTTGGTATGCGCATAAGTTTGCGCTTGCACTGCAAAGGCATCCTAAACAGCCTTCTATTTTTCTTTTGCCACCTTCTTATTCTCCGTCAATATTTTGGTCAGTTACTTAGTTTTAAAAGTGTCAAACTGGTCTATGGGAATAAATTGCGAAGGATCTCACTATGCTGCTTGTAGGGCTACTATCCTTTCTTGCAATTTTTGCACCTCTGCTTCAGCGTGCTCGACCCTCATCTCTGTCAAGACCAGCTTCCCCTTGGTGAAAATGAGGTTTGATTGAATTTCCGTAACATCCTAAGGGATGTCATACAAGAATGTCATTACTTGTCCTGTTTGTAGCAATCGATCAAGTACATCCTCATGCTCCGTAGGAGTCATTGAGGTTTCGGCCAGAGTTTGAGCATTCCGTGCTCCTGTAAGATCTACCGGTGGCACAACAGGTACATTGAATGATTCCTTAATGTGGCCTACGACCACTTCTATAGCTCCTGCTGCATCCTGGTGCTACATGACCGCCACTGTGGCCCCTTCACCAGTTTTCAATTGCACTTGAAAAGATGCAACGTTCCCTGAGATCTGTTGTGACCAAGTGCTCTCCCCTCCTCCTATATGGATGGACACTTTACCCCTTGCGTGATCCAAAGAAACCATGGGCTGTATGGCATCATCGATGACACGGAAGAAATTTGCATCATCATGACTTTCCTAACTGATCGTCTCAGCGATGGCCCTAAGATGGCTCATCGATGGTCTATAATCTTGCGGTGGCGATGGTTGATCCTGGCCTATGCTAGGCCCTACTTCTTGTTGTTGGCTAGGTCTCGTACTTGGAAGTTGGTTGGGTCCTGCAAGTTGAGTTACAGTTGGCCTTGCCATTTGTTCCTTTTCTTGTTCCGACCCCAGCGTTTCACTAGTGATTTTCCTTGCAATTGGTGGCTTTAGCAATTCAGCATATGAAGCATTTTGGGATTTTCAAAGGACATCATTGGTGTATCCTTTGATACCAGCATGTCGACATAGCTTCCTGATAAGACAAAGGAAGGGTAAAGCCAGCTTCCCTGTCTTCCGTTCTTCAAACCACCTCAAGATCTTTGTAAAATATAGATGAGGCAGGTTAATGTTAACCTTTTCCATCAATACTGCATAACCTATTTCCGCATATGTTGAAATTCTTTTTAAGCCCTTCGTGGGGAAGAGGTGACAAGTCCCTATTTTGAAATAGATCCTCTCTTCTGTCATCAACTCTCCAAACTTCTTATCCTCTTGCCATATGCCCTTTCCAACCAAACTTGTCATGCATCAGGGTCTAAACGGGTAGACAACTGAGCAACCTTTGGCCCTGTATTCGGATGGTTTAATACTTCTGAAATGGCCTGAATAGAAAAATCAATTGTCACACCACAAATGTTAACCGTGTGCCTTGTTATCTGTTGTGCCAAAATTGGTACGTTTCCCCTAAGTACCAAGCACTACTTTTAGAGAGGATAGGCCACAATGGGGACCCTTTGAGGTGGTCCCTAATGACCTTTGGAGAAAACTCTGTGAAAGATTCAAAATTTAATTCCACAATCACCATAGTAAATATGGACCTTTCATGAATAGCCTAAACACAATCCTGGGGCAACGTGAGATGTTGTCCTTGTTCAGGTGCTGCCATAGCTCCTCCTTCTGCCTACCTTGATTGTATAGTAGTAGGGTCCTCTTGGTGAATGCTAAATGATTGTTCTTCCTACTTTGCATGCTGTCTAATAGGAACTTGTCCTTCGCCTCTCCTAGGTCGTTTACTCCCACCTTGAGCAGGACCTTCCTATTGTCTGCAATCACATGGGGCCAATCGTTAGTAAGGTTGTTTTCGAAGTTAGGTTATACCTTACTGCTTGCCTTAATGGAATTGTTTTATCTCTGTGTGATGTTAATTGAAATGTCCCCGAAAGATTATAATAGTGAGTCCTTTTTACTTAGGTGGTTTCCAAATTTAGTTTCCCAATATAACTAAGAGGATGAAATTATTTTTGGCACATTTATCCTTAATGTTATAACTAATTACCCTTGATAATGTCCTTCGGGCGATGAAAAATTTCAAAAAAGTTATGTGCTATTCGGCATGTGCCCCTCCCCCACGACTAAGCTGAACACTCTAGGTTCAAGTAGGTTCAGACAGAATGCAAATTGAAGGACTAGCAAGCAAGATATAGGTATGAAAGCAAGGGACACGCAATCGCAAGTCATAGAGAGAAATTTGAAAAACTCCCCTGCGTGAATAGTTGAAAATGATGGCAGGTGGTGTTGGGGGGGGGAGGGGGGTTTCACATATATATAGGTTTTTGTGACACAATATTGTAGCCTATCGATATTTAAGGCACAACACAATATACCGAATTTTGAAGATTTTTCTGAAATGAATGATGGAAACTAAGGACATGTGGACAAGTGTTAAAGGGTTCCAGGGTAATTTAACTAGCTCTGAAGGAACGAATAATTATGCATGGGTGGAATTGATCATTAAGGACCTCGGGTGGTAAGGGAGAGAAAAAGGCTATGTGATGGTTCATAGGAACGTTTGAATAAGGGAAAGAACATCATTAAAAATATGTTGAGGGTAATCGATGGTGTGTGGAAGATGTGTTATGAGTACAAATTACAAAAATTACGAAAGTGGGTCCTCCCCAAAGCAGCTTCCAACCTATAATGCCCTTGCGTAACCACACTTAAAAGTGTCTGTGGGCACTCGAAGGGTTGAATGTAATGCACACTAGTTCCACAAAACACACACATGTAAGTATCATCAGAATGAGGTCAAAATTCTATGCTACACAAGACACGAGTTATAATTACATGAATAGCAAGGTGAGATGGGGTATAGAAGGGATTGTAGAGATTGGGACATGAAGAAACTAACCCAGGGCACAATGAATCCTGCGTGTAAAGCATGATTAATGTGTCATTAGCCCGTCGTTCCAAGATCAGGACCAAGTCCCTTCTTTTGATCAGTGACACCACATTGTTTCATCCCATGATGAGTGACTATGAAAGGACCATAACAACAAGGCGTACGATCACTTGGCATTTTGTTCAAGGGAGGAGTGATTATTGTTATTATTTTTCTTTGTGGTACTTCCTTTGTGTTTTGTTTTTTTTTTCGATTGCTAAATCCAAAGAAGCTACCAACCTTCAGGCATGGATGCATGTCTTTCCAGTGGTACCCCCTAGAACAACATTGGATTTTTGAGTGCCTTTTGATTACTCTTACTCCCATTTTGTGTTAGATCTACAAGGATCTTAGTACACCCATGTTGCATGATAGCTCTCACAGATGTCACCAAAGAGAACCTGTAAGTCCCCTTGATGTCACATCCTAATCATTCCCTCTTGGTCCATCCTTCTTCATTCTGGGTACAATGAACATAAAATTAATTTTAAGTTTTAAGAATGTCAAGAATATCACTATACCCTCAAACAGAACCTCTTATTTGTAGAATGGATGAGTGGGTGTAATGGGCTCACTATCCAAATAATTGATCACTCGAGACTCAATAACATAGAACACACCTCAAGCAACGAGCCACATGAGTGTTTTATTCATAGATGAGATTACTTATAAAGAAATAAAAAGAACATAAGACAAAAAGATAAAACAAGAAATTGAAAAATGAAAAACTGGAAAATAAAAAAAATTGTAAAATTAAAGAAAATGAAAAATATTTATTAATCCTTCTTGTTATTAGAATGGGGGATATCCCCCATAACTAAACGGGTGAGCATGGCAAGGATTAATAGTTGAAAGATGAAGATCCTTGCATGTTGGAAATATTGAAACTTGGTCATACTTACCCCATTGGGGTTCACACACCTGATTATAGTAAGCATAGTGGGAAAATTTATAAGATGTAGTTCTTGGAAGATTTTACCCACTATGATACTTGAGATCGTAAGATGGTATGCAAGGATCGGACTGTTGCCCTCCATGGATGTACTCATTGGGCCGTATGGTTGTTGGAGTGTTAATTGGTGGCCTTGATGAAGTAACATGAGGTGCTGGGTTCGAGGAGAAGGATGCACCACAGTGTTGGACTTGTGTTGAGTGGGAGAATGTAGTGGCCTTGGAACTGTGTTGTCCCTTCCTACGGTCATGTCTAAAGAAGGGATTCCTTTGATGTTGAGGAGGTCTCACACTGTTGTTGGCAATAGTCATATAAGTAACGTTCGTGGGTTGTTGCTATGGTGTAGACACTTCAAGAAAAATTGGTGGCAATGTAGAAGGAGGGAAAGGATGAGAATGTTGAAATTTAGAAGTGTAAGGTACGCAAGGCGGTGGTTATGTTGAGGACATGGGCTAATAGTATTGACGAGAATGATAATGCGATGAGATAGAGTATGTTGACACAGTTGGGGAAACAGGATGTTGAACTCGATAAGCATTTGGATTCGGATGATACGAAGGGTGTCTCTAGTTTAGGGATGGTTTCCCCCACGACTGGGATTTTTGCCACTGTGATCGAACGTAGTATCTCTGTACAAACTCTAGGTGTAACGTGCTTCCCCAATGCTCATATAAATATAACAAGATTGGGCATTGGCCTTTGGGCTGATTGTACAAGCAAATGTTGCATTCATACGTATGATTGGTAGTTGAGCTCTTATCTTCCTCATCCCTTCTTTCCAATTGTCTAATGATACTTTGTCCTGCTTCAAGGCTCTATCTC
>MNCI01003234.1:580838-600583 GCA_015680685.1 Gnetum montanum
GTGGCCAGTAGGGGTTCATCGTCATCTAGTAAGTTATGCTTTCATGCGTTGGGACAATGCTACCTTCGTTTATGTTTATAAGAAACCCCCATCTCATGTTGCGTACTCCAATCTTCATTATCATATAATTCATTGGTTCTCAAATGAATTTCCTCACTAGATATGGAATTATCGTAGTCTTGTAGGAGAGGCATGGTTGTGCAATTGTGTGTGAATTTGTATGTGACTTTTTTTAATTATTTCTTCCTAAAAGATATATCGTTAATTCCTATATAGTGACCTTGTATGATATAACTAATCTAGATAACTAGCACTGTCCTTGGCAATGGCGCCAATGATGAGTGGTGAGGTACCCCTACACTCAACCATACGAATACAAGCATTTCACACATGATCCGGTTGAACCCTGCAGACAGGCTAGTTGTGGTATCTAAACAGTTACTCATAGATCGCAGTTTGCTGTCTTCCCACCTAGACTAGTATTAGCTTTGTCACGTATGGTTTAGTCCAGAGTGAGGTGTATGATGTGTTCCTATACTAATGCTACTCCTAGGACTAATGGAAAATAATATCAACTAAACTGGGAGAGAGAGAGAGGGAGTCTAAGCTAGCCTAAGTGCGATGAGCATCCGTTCCTTAATCATCTATACACATCTTGGACCTTGTGCATGACTACCACTGGGATTACTAAGCGCATGGCCTAAGTATGCTACTGGGTTACCAAGTAGTCACACTTAAATGCTCGTGATCAAGTCGTACTCATTCTGCGTTACTAGGAGATAAAGGTAGAGAGATATTAACTACGAAAGCAATAAATAATAATAAAAAAATTAAATAATTAAACTAAGTGAATGCTGCAATGATGAAGTAATCTTGATCTTTATTACCGGTCATGTGCATGTCCAAGTACGTCACACTCGAATAAGGATGTCATACAATTACAATCACCACACTGCGAGCATACACTAGGAGAAAAGGGTTGAGAGGAAAAACTGATGTACTAAAAAACTTATTGAAAACTTAAAATTAATAACTCTAAAAAAACTACCTACCAGATCTGTCTACCTCTTATTTATAGATGAGGAGACAAGTTGCGATATCGCATACGCGATATCATGTCTAGGCTGCAATATCGCATATGTGATATTGCGTACGCGATATCACATATGCAATATCGTGGCCAACAAAATGATAACTCATCACAAACTATGCAGGCTTAATCATAGATAGGAGATCCACCACCAGGTATTATACCTTTATCGGAGGAAATCTAGTCACCTGAAGGAGTAAGAAGCAAAATGTAGTAGCAAGATCCAATGTTGAATTTGAATTCAGAGTAATGGCACAAGGAATATGTGAACTGTTATGGTTGAAGATTATCCTAGAAGATCTAAGAGTCCATTGGGAAGAACTTATGAGATTACACTATGATAACAAGTCAGCTATTAACATTGCCCACAATCCCATGCAACATGACCAGACTAAGCATATTGAAATTGATAGGCACTTTATCAAAGAAAAACTTGAGAGTGGTCTTGTTTGTACACCTTATGTTTTTTCCAACTCACAACTAGTGGATGTCCTCACTAAAGGACTTTGCAATCCTCTTTTCTAAACATTGGTGTCCAAGCTAGGAATGGACAATATCTTTTCAGTAGCTTGAGAGGGAGTGACAAAATTGAGTAGAAAACAATGTTGCCCTCTCAGCTAATTTATAGTTGACAAAACTGAGTAGAAAATAACGTTGCCCTCTCAGTTGATTTATAGTTAGTGATTGATTGATATTTTGTTGATTTTTAGGAATTAGTTTGGAGATATTTTCTCCTTGATTTTCTCCATGTAATCTCTATATATACCTCTACTTGTAAACAAGAAGTAATCATGAAAAAGATTTTCCTTTCTTTTCAAATTTTGTCAAAAATGTGAGGACATGTTTTCCTTTCTTTTCAAATTTTGTCAACAATGTGAGGACATGTGAACTGCATGACCACGTAGTTGATATCTAAAACTATGATGGAAATAGTGTTAAATATATGCAATTCACATATCATCTCGTAGTTTGTAATTGATGCCATGTGATGCACTACAACATACATGAGCTCGCAATACAAGTGAACAATGTGAAATCATGCAAACCGCATGACCTCGTAGTCTCTATTCAAAGCAATGATGAAAACATTGCTATGAGCATGCAAATCACACCAATCTTGTAGTACCCCAAGCAAGGCAAGAAATTTGAGATATATGCTATTGAAATTTTTTGGTCTTTTCAATAGAATTATAGTTTATGTCATCATGAGGTGAGTTTCTATTATGTTGCTTAATCCATAGCTCCAAAATTATGACTATACTAGGGCATTACAGGTCATCGTAAAATTCTTCTCTACCATTATTGTCAAATGCAGATGATTACTATTTAACGAGTAATGGTAAGCACACTACACTATCACTATCACCAAAATTATGTTGAGCATATGTGATCTTAAAAAAATAGATCATTTCACAAATCTTAGTTTTAAGGTGGTTAGATACTAAGAACAATATTTATGAAATTTTAAAGGTTTCACTACCTTCTGAATGGCCTCCAACCTTTCGAATGATCCTTGGCCTTTTAGTAGCAACAAATTATAAGCAATTTTTGCCTTATAGAAGGATAGGATGTCTTTTAGTAGGGATTGCGAGAGGGTGCTAGTCACACCACCTCATAGTCTAGCTCAAATTTGCAATCGAATGTCCATTTGCCTTTCAAAAAACATGATCTCGGAGCAACTAAACCCTTCTGGAAGGTTCAACTACCTTCTGGTTGGTCTCTAGCCTTCCAAATGACCCTCTACCTTCTAGTCAAAATACATTGTAAGCAATTGTTGCCTTCTAGCAGGACTGAGTGCCTTCTAGTAGGGACTACGAGAGGGTGCTGGTTGCACCACCCTATAGTCTAGCTCAAATATGCAACCAGATGACCCTTTACCTTCTAGAAGTCACAACCTTGGAGTAATTGGACCCTTCTAAAAGGTTTGACTACCTTTCAGATGATCTCTAGCCTTTCGATAGCAACAAATTGCAAGCAATTGTTGCCTTCTAACAAGATTGGGTTTCTTCCAATAGGAACTATGGGAGGGTGTTGGTTGCACCACCTCATAGTCTAGCTTGAATTGGCAATCAAATGACCCTCTACCTTTCAGAAGCAACGATCTTGGAGCAATTGAACCCTTCCAGAAGGTTTGACTACCTTTTGAATTACCCTTAGCCTTCCAATAGTAACAAATTGCAAGGAATTGTTGCCTATTGGAAGGAATGGATGCCTTTTGGTAGGGACTGCAAGAGGGTGTTGGTCGCACCACCCTGTAGTCTAGCTCAAATTTGCAATCAGATGATCCTTTGCCTTCTAGAAGCCACAACCTTGGAGTAATTGGACCCTTCTAAAAGGTTTGACTACCTTTCAGATGATCTCTAGCCTTTTGATAGCAACAAATTGCAAGCAATTGTTGCCTTATGACAAGATTGGGTTTCTTCCGATAGGAACTATGGGAGGGTGCTGGTTGCACCACCTCATAGTCTAGCTTGAATTCGCAATCAAATGACCCTCTACCTTTTAGAAGTGACGATCTTGGAGCAATTGAACCCTTCTAGAAGGTTCGACTACCTTCTGGATTACCCTTAGCCTTCCAATAGTAAAAAATTGCAAGGAATTGTTGCCTATTGGAAGGAACGGATGTCTTTTGGCAGGGACTACAAGAGGGTGTTGGTCACACCACCCTGTAGTCTAGCTCAAATTTTCAATTGGATGATCCTTTGCCTTCCAAAGTCCATGATCTTGAAATAATTAAATCCTATTGAAAGGTTTGACTACCTTCTGGATAATCTCTAGCCTTTTGAAATGGTCCTTGACCTTCTAGTCACAAAAAATTGCAAATAATTATTGCCAGCTAGATTGGGTATCTTCCTGTAGGAACTGCAGGAGGATGCTAGTTGCACCACTTCATAGTGTAGCTCAAATATGCAACTAGATGACCCTCTAAATTTTAGAAGTTGTGATCTTGGAGTAATTGAACCCTTCTAGAAGGTTTGATTACCTTCTAGATGACCCTCGACCTTTTGATAGCAACAAATTGCAAGCAATTGTTGCTTGATGCCTTCTGGTAAGGATTATGGAAGGGTGCTAGTTGCACCACCCTATAGCCTAGTTCAAATCTACAATCAAATACCCCTCTTCCTTTTGAAAGCCACAATCTTGAAGCAATTGAACCCTTCTAGAAGGTTTGAATGCCTTTTGAATGATCCTATCCTTTCCAATAGCATCAAATTACAAGTAATTTTTTCCTTCTGGAAGAATTTAGTGCCTTCTGGTTAGGATTGTGGGAGGGTGCTAGATGCACTTGATCATAGTTTACATAGACTGTGCTTTTGGTTAACGCTCTGCCATCTAGTAGTCATGATTTCCTAGCAATTCTTCACATCTAAAAGGTCTTAATGCCTTCTCAATGATCCTATCCCTTCTAGTAGCATCAAGTTACAAGCAATTTTTCCCTATTGGAAGGATTCAATGCCTTCTGATTGGGACTGCAAGAGAGTGCTAGATGCATTGGCTTGCAATTTACCTAGATCGTGCTTCCGATTGAGACTTTGCCATCCAAAAGCCATGATCTCTTAGCAATTCTTCGCAACCAAAAGGTCTTGATGTCTTCTAGTTGACCCTCTTCATTCCAGTGGAAACTACATGACACTGCAAGCCGCATTAACATCGCAACACGAAGTTGAGAATAATTTGTACACAATGCATTAAACTATGGCTCCCATGTCATCACAGATTGACTTAGAAGGTTGCGAGTGCATGCAAATCACATGTTTTTTAGAAATTGCAATGCCTTGCCAAACACATGGTTTTGCAACTTTGGTATGCAAGACAATGCATCACACATTTGCCTCATAGCCTAAAAAATTGTAAAGTTGTAATTCGCACTCAAGTCATAGCCTGAAATAGAGACGTTCTCATCATAGTGCAATAAATTGCAACTCACATGTCCTCGCATATTGAAGATAGTGCACGATTCTGCGATGCACATGTTGTCATAGTCTATCACTGAGAGGTGCAAGGTCATGCGAATTGCAATATGAATGAAGTGTAATGCCTTGCAACATGCATGTTATTGCACTAAACCTTCAAGCTATAAACTATAAACTTCTTCTTACAATGTGCTATTCAAAAATGCAAAATTAGCATCCATTTGTTATAATTCTATACCTCTATGAGTAGTAAAAGAAACCATGAGTTATGAACTAATGTAAAAATTTCATGTTATGGGCTATTTCATTTGTTAAATTCTTGGAAACCAAGTTTGGATGTAGCATTATGAACTAAATATTATTTAGTGTTACAAATAAAGTCCCTCTAAGTGTAAGGATTAAATATTATTTGGTGTTACCAAGAGCCTCCCATTGAGTGTTATGGATAGAATATTATTAAGTGTTATTAATATGCAATTGGTGCTTGGCCTCTTGGCTAAAATTAAAAGGAAAATTTTACAATCTCCTAAAATAGTGAGTCTTAAAGAATGAAAATGTTGAAACTGGTGTAGAATTAATAGTAAATAAAAACAAATACTAGGAATATATAATCATTATAACCAAAATCATTTATAGAATCATGGAAGAGATGCATTTACAACACATAATACATCTAGAACATGTTCACTGCAATTACATCACATAATTAGATTTAGTTACATCAAAAAATACATCTAAACCATGTTCACTACAATTCTCATTTAGTATATGATGCAAACACAAGTTTTTCCAAACTTGATGAGCTCTAGGAGAACTTAGAATTTCCTATATTATGGTCTTTCAATGCATTGAAACATAATTGGAAGTGAAATTCAAGTCTTTACAAAGTACCAAGTGATGCATAAAGATTATTGTATACATTCCACAATCATATCCATTTTCTTGTTTTAGAAGACCATCAACAGTAATAACATTTCATTTTGAAGTTAATTTCTTTCTCTTTTTCTTGATTTCAATGATGCCATCAGAGCAAAAAGACTCATCATCAAATAAATAGCCAATAAAATTCAGCATCAATTTCCTAACTGTTGCAAGATGCTATGATGAGGGCATTGAATCATATACCAAAATCTTAAATGCCAATACATCAACAACAATAAGAACCTAATGCCCACCAGTGTTGAAAGGAAGATAGAAGAATGTGTATCTAGATTGCAAGAACTCATCTCAACATGTTTTATCTTTAAGCTCTTTAACAATATCTATTTCTACAACATAATCATCAACTTCTTCTTTAACATATGTTCCACTTTCAACATTTATGATGTCTTTTGCTGCTTTTCTATATTTCGACTAGTTTTTCTGAGACACCTGCATCTTGCTTTCAAAGATCTTTGCATAACATTGAAACATAGTGTTGAAGATGAAATATTTTGTATTCTGAAATTCATGAAAACCATAGAGAGACTTTTGAAATTCCTTTAAGTGCATGATGTAGACATCTATGATGTCATCGTCCAACCATTCTTTCCACCCTTTATTATATAACGTCTTAAAAGAGAATCCTATGGTAACATATGGGGTAAATGATGTCCTCATTAGCTCTTTATTGTGAAGTAAACTAAAAATAAGCAACTGCATCACTCTATAAATTGTTGCATAGTCATCAATTAGTGTTTTAAAATCAACATTAGCATTAACTGCAAGGTGGAAAAATTAGATAGTAAACTTAGATTTCATTTTACACTTATAGTTTCATAAATATAATAAGGCAATAATAATAGCATTCACCCTGATAGCACTAAACATAACAATAATAAGTTCAGTTACTTGTTTCTTTTTGAAAATTCTTCGTCTCATGGATTATTTGTTCTTTATTGTATGCAGCTGAAAAAAATAATCTCTTGGTTGCTCTGGGTGTATCCACATCACTCAAATCTGTTACTTACATCAACATTAAGGACATTAAAAAAGAAGCTTCCACAAATAATAAATATTTAAAGAAATAAAGAAAATGTACAACATCGTACCATTATTAGGGTATTCTATGATGTTACTTCTATCAAGGTGAATGTTTTTTGCCACCAATGCATTCCTTAGCACACATATTTTAGTATTTAGTACTACAATTTCATCACCCATTTTCTAAATTCAGACAACAAGCTTTTCCATGCAACTATTTTCATTGGTCATAGTGTTCTCTATTTTTTCCTTCAGTGCATTGATTTTTTCTAGCAACCGAGACTTGTCAAATCTCAACTCCTCCACAGTATTCCTAAGTGTTGCATTGCTTTTGGAATATGACATAATGTCTTGATCACATTATCTAACTTGTCTTTGATTGCTTTTAAAGAACATTTTTCGTGATGACATACATTTTTCTTAGAAGGTTTCTCATCTATTTTGACATTAGATGAGGATTCATGCCTCTCAAACAATGATGCATTCTTGAAAAATGCTATTACGATCCAACTTCACTATATCGTGAAGTTGCACAAGGATAAATTGTATGTTATGCTTCTATAACAATTTACTCAGTATAATTGACTAGCCAAGAGATTCTTTAACATCTTGAAACTACCATGCCCTTCCATGTCTCCTCATCTCAAACAGTATGGTCATTAGGATATCAAAAGAAAAACCTCCATTGTTATCCAATGCCTACATGAGTTAAATTACATTATTGGAAATCTTAGCTTTGATTGCTTTCATTGGAAATTAAGCCCACTACATAAATTTGGAGAGCAACAATAACTTCATATAGTAATTTAGGTCGTTATCTCTCTTATCAAATTGTTGGTCATAGTAAATCAAGTGAATTTCACTTTTCTTCCACCTTCGTTCGTTAATAGCTAACTCTTTGCTACATGAAACTTATATGATATCTACAATATCATTTGCGTTGAAGGTGAAATTTTGACAATGGACAATGGCGTACAAAGTATTTACCCCATTTGAGACATCATCGGTTAGCCATTCATAAAAATTGTAAACAAGATTTTTATCATAGTAGCCTTTCATTGTCATCCATTTATATATTCCAATTCTCCTTAACTTCTTAGAAAGAATGGACATTTCTAGCAACTCCAAAATAGTTTCAACATTATATTCACAAACTAAGGTAATAGTTGCAATTTCAGAAATTAAATAACATTTAGAATAACATAGCACAAACAAACTTGATGAACAACTGTATTGATGTATTTTTGAAATAACTAAAATTCAAAACATACAATTACTCACATGGAATATATTTTTGGTTGTTGCTTTTAGCTTTTACCACACTTATGATTGGATATCACTTGGACAACAATTAGCCAACTATAGCTATATGCATTAAAATTAACATTATTACCACAGATTAGAAAGAATGGTCAGTAGTAGCAGCAGTTCACTCGTAAATGTACTACTAGCAAATTGCAAGGTGCAATTCTTTTATAATCTAAAACCAAAAATAAGTAAACAACAGTGCCACAAAACTGCGCGTCGTAGCATACCATACTAAATATATTTCAACAACAATGCGAGGCACATGTCTCTTGTAAACAAAAACAGAAACATAAAACAATAGTGCTACGAAACTATGTGTCACATTGTAATCGTAGTTTTCGAATACAAATTTCAAATACGAATAAATTCAACAAATAGTGTAAAGCACAGGTCTATTGCAATTAAAAACCAAAACCAAAACATTTAAAAAATAGTGTCATGAAACTATGCTTCACAAGTTGTAGTCCTTCATAAAATAAAAAATGGATTGATGAGAGTCGCACTACATGGCATGTTTCAAAAATGGATTCATGAGAGTCGCACTACATGGCATGTTTCAAACCTGAAGTGTGAGTTGCATAAACTTAGACAGCAAAAAAAATTATATGTGAGATGCATTATGTCCCATACTCAAATGATTTTCAAAAAAATAAAAGTGCAAGATGCATAGCCTTGCACCGAAATTGACCTAAACCCCTAACGCTAAACCATTGAACTTAAACAAGCAAACCAATGCGAATTATAAACAAAAAAAAAAGGTAAAGTAAATGGTGCACGATTCTTCACTAGACGTGGTGCAGCCGAGGATGGAGAAGCGGAGCAGAGGTGACCAAAGTTGGGCACAGCGAAGGACAACGCGATGAAGCAGAGAGAGAGAGAGAAGCGTAGGAATGGCAAAGTGCAGAGGCAGCGGTGCTGGACCAGAGCCAAAAGGCAGAGCATCAAGCAACAAGGTACTCGAATTTGTTACGGGGCCGTTCATCAAAACGGGATTTTGTTTTTGTTTTTTTACAATCCGTGTTATGTTAACCCATATTTGCATCACCTCACCTCATGGGTATCCTGTGAAGCCATGACCATGGCCATGGGTGGATTATCATCCATCCACGATGGATGGCATGCATGCCTTCATACATGTCCCATAGGTCATTCATGGCCTAATGCCAACAACACAACGTTTGCCCGCCCTCACTGGCGAACGTCGAAACTCTGCATAGTTCTCTTCAGAATCGTTTGCGGTTCATCCCAGATTCTTCTTGTTTCATCATATCTGAGGCTTGTCTTCGAAAGTTAGCAGGGAGTCGCGATAGATTGCAAGAAGCAACCGGTAGCAGGAAATGGCGTTATCGCGGCTTCTGAGAGAGATTCCTAGAAGAAAGGCAGCCATAGCCGCCGGCTATGGCTTCTTTGCCAATTCCTCCTGTTCGTCTGCAACTCCAGTCACGCCCGCTGTCTGTTGGCGTGTGCACTGTTCATCGAATTTTGGCATAGGACGGGCATTCGCACAAATAACACCGATGACCTCATTTATGAGCAGAAGGATGTTCGGGTCGGATTCGAAGAGTTTTGATTACAGTCAAGAAATGGATGAGATCAATGAAAAGTTTGCGGAGGCAAGAGAAGAGATCGAAGCGGCTTTGGAGTCGAAAGACACAGTCTACTTCAACGAGGAGGCCGAAAGTGCCCAGGCCCTCGTCAAGGAAACCCTTGAAATGTTCGAGGCGCTTCTGGCAAAGCTTCCAGAATCCGAGAAAGCGGCTTTGCAGAGATCCATGGCGTTGAGGATGGAGCAGCTCAAAGCCGAGGTTAAGCAGCTCGATGAATAAATCGTATGTTCATTATTCAAAACATTTGTTGTTTATATAAAAAAGAATCTTGATATATGATTTTGGTTAAGTGCAACAATTTTTCGATTGATTTTCGGTTCTCTTGTTGTAACACACATTTCCATCCGATTTTGTACCCAAGGTTTTCAATTCAAAGTTTTGGATAACATTGCAGTGCCAGTACATTTAAATTTTCTCCCTCTTTTGGTCACCCAGGTTTAAACTTGGCCCTGATTCTATATTGTCATTTTGCTGTCCTCATAAAACTCAATCTCCATGTTTTGAAATATTGTTTTACCGGCGTTTTGACAATCCCTTTCATTTAATGACAGTTCATCCGTAAAATTTATGCTTCCTAATATCTGATGTGGCCATGAATATTGGTGCCGCTGTTATTATTGCAAGGATAAGACATATTACGCACCTTATGCTGTTATATGTGATTGTAAATCATTGTAGGTAGAAATTTTTGTTAAGCGAAATCTTCCGGTCTGTTATGTTGTTATATTGTTGGAATGATTAACCATTCTTATATAAAGAAAAGTTGGGATAGGATTGGTATGGATATTAATTGTTTTTTCCCCTGTTGAACTATGACGCTTTTGAGAGCTTGTGAAGACCTCTAAGGCTTTTGCCAATGCACTGTACCTGCTCTTGCAAGAATTATTTATACAGTTGCATTTTTTCTGTGGTTTTTCTACGTTGTAGGTTTTTCATGTAAAACAGTGTGCCTTGTTTCTCTTCTTATTTTGTTTTGCTGCATTTTATTGATAAGTGCTGTATTGCTCTTCCGTTTAAAAGAGTATATTATGCCCATTCATGGAAAGATCTAGTGAAAATTTGAAACTGAAATGGAGGTTTTATTATATCTGAAAACCCAAAGGATCTGCTGGACAGACATTACATTTATATCAGGAAAGTTAAATTGGATGTAACAATAAAAGATCATATAAACCTTTTGCTGCAATAATATATTTTTGTCTCCAATGTTTAGTCTAAGGGCAACTTAAAAAAATGTGATACTCATCCTCAAAATGTCTTGAACCCACATCCATCATCCACTTTCTATCCTAACAATATGTGAACTCAAAAGAAGCTTGCTAATGAAAATGTGACATCTCATTGAAAGTACAGTTGATAGATAGTGAACTTCTAAGTTTAATTGATTACTTCTTATGCATTCCAAATAAAATTTTTTCTTGCCTTCTACATTTGACTATAACATAACTTTGTGAGAACCCATTGTTGGACCAACTTGTAAATGTGTTTTTGGTTTATTTTGTATGTCCTTCAATGAGATATCTCAAGTCTTCAACCATTATTTCCCTTGGAAATCACATCTCTACTTGTTTGTGTCTTCAAGAACCACTTTCAAAAATTTGATTTGTTTTACTTTTACTTGTTTTTGAGTATAAGCAATAAACTGACAAACAACTTCTGCCTCTAAGGAAAGTGGATTACAGTCTAACAAAAATATGAAATAGGGTGTTTGTACTTTCAGCTTTAATTCATCAAGTAAACAAAATCTTTTGTACTTTTTCAATGGCCTTCCAATTTTTAGCACTAAGACCTAGTTCTTAAATTGCACATTCATATCACACAAAATCTTAAATAGTTGTTTGGATGGTTTGTTTTCTAACCTTCCAAGCCGAAACTTGGTAATGCCTTACATTTGTTTTTAATTGTATAGACAACTTTTCTTCTTCTTGTTATCTTGTCCTTAATGCATTTATCACATCCAGAATCATTCACATATAGACAACTGTTAATAACTCACAGAAACTTAGGATTCAGTTGAAAGTGCAGTTTTTTGCTTGGTCTTTGTTACATAGAGCCCTTCCTATTGAACATTGATTGTAGCTTCTTGGTTTTGATAATCTTGTTTGCCCAACTTGCTCTCAAGTAGACTTTATTGAACATGTTTTTGTTTATTGTTCTTTTCCTCAACAAGCTTAGCAATGTTGTTTTTCAATTTCAGGATTTCAGAAGTACTAGAATTCTTTTGCTTATGACATTTGTGCAAGGACAATAAATAATGACACTTTTAATACTTTTTAAAATATGCTTACACTTGAGGTCCTTTTTTGTCAGTGTTGGTCCTTTCTTGCATTTGGAAGCACTTATGTGATGTGATTTATAAGAGGCATTCTACAATTAAAAGCTTTAATTTAGTTGAAGTTGAAGTTAGTTGAAGTTGAAGCTATATGGTCTAACATGTTTATGTGTATGAAAAGAGAAGTATCTAGTGGATATTAATTCTCTCTTTTCTACCTTTTGTGCATGGCAGAATGCTCTGTGTTATTCTTAAATTTATTCTTGAAGAATTATGAGTTTCTATCATTTTTTACTTTGATTATTTATTGATAAATTTTAATTTAAGGAAGCCTCTTGTTAGAAGTGAAAACTTGAAATGACATTTTTGATATAGGGCAAGGCTTGATACTTTTTCTACCAAAGAGGGGAGGGTTTTTAGGATTGATTGTAAATGTGAAAACTAGTATTTATACCTCCAAAACCGTTGGTGTTTTGATATGTTGTTTAGTTATCTTGGTTCTCTTGGTCATGAACCAAGGTATGATTGATGAGGATGTGTTATTGCTTTTTATTTATGATTTGCACACAATGATTACCAAATTTAAAATTATGTTGTGTGTTTCTCCTATTCCATATCATCATTTTAATCTTCTTTACATTGGCGAGCAATCCAGAAGAAATACAAAATGTTCCTAAAATTTGCAGCATATTAGACATGCTTTTTGTTGTAGTAGATATTAAAGTAGCATCATTAGCTTAAAGAAGTAGGTTCATTGCTTGAGAACATACTTTTATAGCATACTTATGTTTTCCATTATACATTCAATCTTGTGACACATTAATGAAAATACCAAAGAGAGTTGGGGATAAAGCACAACCTTACATCACCCCAATTTTGCTTTAAAATTTAAAATTATTTTTAGATGCACCATCTTTGACCTTGATGATAACTTCTTCATACAACTTGTGAATCATTGCTCAGTTTTGTAAGAAGCCCCATTTTATTGAGTCGACCATAACTTTTTTTTTACTTAAAAAACAAACAAATAATTTTTTGTTAGACTTGTTTGTAAGTTCAACACAATGCTTAAAGAGTGATAAGATGCTCAATAATAGAATGGTTTTGTCTAAAACCTACTTGAAGGATTACCTTGGCATTGTTTGTTTGTTTGTGCCAAATTGCTTATTCTTCTTTTAAGAATAGTATCTAATAGCTTAGCAAAAATATTGTTTACAACTATCATACAATAATTGTTTTAAATTGTTTATATCACCTTTCTATTAGAGATGTAAAGCCAAAACTAAATCTTAGAGTTGACTTTTGAACTTTCTTTTTCTAAAATTAAGTTGAGTTTTCAAATATCTAGAATAGTTATAAAAATATTGTTATTTTCAATGTTTAAAAGTTGGTTTTAGAAAAAACATTGAAGTTGGCTATGTTGTTTCCATTATTGTAATCCAAGATATGCCTATTTAATCCTGTGTTAGGGTTTGTGGTGGCGAGGAGTTGAGAGCATGGTCTCTTTTGAATGGTTGTTGTGTGAAGCAACAACTTGTAATCTCTGGTTTGAAGATACGAAGAAGCTACTTTATATTTCTCCCCATGTTTCTTACTCTTACTCATATCTACATGTTTTCTATATTAACTCTGATTCTTATGTTGCTAATATTTTAGTAATTTTGTGTTCCATACCTTGTGATATTCATAACAATTGATATTAGACCTGCGTTGTGATTTGAACCTAAAATAAGTTATGTATTATGGTTTATTAGTTGAGCACATGGACTAGATTTATAAATTATTTTTCTGTTTCAGTGCATATATTAATTTTAATGGGAGCCATGTATACAAGATGGTGACCATGTCTTGTTTGTGTTTGCATTGATAAATGAAACAAATGAAAGAAAAGAGACAAAGATGTTAGCATTCTGGTGATGATGCTATCTTTGATAATGTTATGTCCTTTGGGTATGTTGTTCTTGAAAAGGCATATTGTATTATGCTAAGTGAAAGTTGTAAATACCTCTTTTGTTTTGTTCAAGTTTTGTGTTAGTATGTGTTGTCTTTGGGATAATGTTTGATGATGTTGGTGTAATGCTATTTCATGTTGATTTGTGAGGAGGCTTAGTCCATGAGAATATTTTATGCAAAGATGCTCCTCAGATGTTATGTGCACCTAATTCTTCTATGTAACATTGGATAGGAGATGTTTTGATTGATGTTGTTCCAACCAATTTTTCATCAATGTGTGATTTGTCATACCCTGAAATTAATCATAGATAAATTTATAAAATTACTTAAGGGGCATGATTAAATTCCATATGTTCCATATGCAAAATTTAAAATTCATAATTAAATCATTGGATAACCTTAAATCGCTAAGTATGAACCTTAATAACCAAATAGTATACTTAAGCAAACCATAGAGAATACATCACTTAACAAAATCTATACAATGTTATGTCAACATCTTAAGCACAAATCCATAAGTTATGAGAGACATAACATAGCCACATAATCCATTTTACAAAACCATGACATAGCTTTGAAATGCCACAACACTTGAATCCTTTAACCATGTAGCAGTCTTAATCACCAATGCAACCCGATCTAGAATTCACATTGTCACCTAGAACTTCATACAAGCTTTCTAACTAAAATTTGCATAAAACACATGAAGGGTGGGTTAAAAGCTCTATCATAGAGGAAACCACCTTGGTACTACTTAGAACAAGTCAGAAGATGGGATCCACATTGCAAGATACATTGTTAGACCAACAACAAAACAATTAAATTAATTGTCAATCAAAACCATTAACATTACCATATTAACTTTATAAGTAATGCATTAGTTATCAACTTAACTATCCATCAAAACTATTAACATTATCATTAATGCATATATTGCCACATTAACTTTATAGGTAATGTATTAGTTATCACATTAGCTAGAATTTGTCTCCAGTGATATTTCATGAGTTATCGCCCTCAATGTAAAATAACTACAAGATTAACACTAACTTAACTAATCCTCATGCAAGACAAGAACAACTATTGGATTAAAAACCTCATGCATGTCCACACCAACTATTGGGATATACTGAGGCTAGTATCAACCCTATAGTTACCTTAGGTCTTAGCTTCTCACTATCACCTAAGGTTTTCTTGATGAGGGTTACACATCACTAGGTTGATAAAATCTTCTAAGTCAACTTTACTATGACCAAGATCTACCTATTGTTCACACAAGTTACGTTTTATGCAATCCTTGTTCATTGATCAACCCTAAATACCAAATTTTCTATCTTTTCAACATTACAAACATGCCCATATACACCTTGAATGTGAACTAGTTGTTGTCGTTGATGTTAAATGTCAAATGCAAGTTGCCTCTCTTGAAAAAGTGTCAAAAATTTGTAACAACTTCAAGATTCATCATGACCTAGGTTGCAATGCACTTAGAAATTGCCATCGTCATTGCCATTGGAAGGAGTTGGAAGGAGATGACACTTGTAGAAGAAAAAGTTAGAATGCAAAATGAAAAATTGTGAAAACAACAAATCATGAAAATTAAACGAACTAGGGTTAGATTGACAACACATGCAACATAATTAGATTAGCAATGTGAACTATTACAAAAGGAAAGTATGTACAAGAAGGTAAGTTGCTTATCAAAATTGATGGAATTAGGAATAATTTCTCCATCTCAAGAGATCAACTGAAATTCAAGCTTCACCAAGCAAGAACAAGTTCAATTCTAGAAATCACCAAGAGATCCAATAAGCACAACCATGAGCAAGAGAATGGAAGAAAGAATAATGCACAGTTGATGCCAAGAGAGCCAACATTGCCAAGCATTTATTTATTTTCCAGTAGTAAATAATTAATAATTTATTTTCTAAAAATAAGGTAACATACATCGATATAAAAGGTCCAATGGTCAACTAATAGGTCAAAGTCATCTTGAGAGTCCTATAATGACTTACATGTCCAAGAATGGGCTCCAAGATAAAATAAAAGAATAATTAGAATAAAACACAAATATTTATTTAACATGTAATTAAAACCATATTCTTACATTATTCCAAAAACCTTAAAATCATATAAAAGATGAAAACATAAATAAAATAGTAGTAATGGGCCACCACCATTGTTCCAATTTGTTCCTTTACTAGAGGCATTAAGCATTAGCAGATACCAAGAAATAATAATCAAGAAAAGAAATACAAAATAATAATATTTTTAAATACATCATGAGAGCAAATTTTAAAATCCAAATCTTAAGAGCCATAAGACATAATAAAATATGTATACTTACCAAGAGGTCCAAGGGTCAAACCTTGCCAATACATAAAGGGTTGATTAAGATACATTATATATAAGCTTATAAGCAAATATATCATAAGATAGCAAAAATGCATATAAACAAGGAGTCAAGGGTTCAAACATCAAAGTGCATAAGCATAAACATAAGTGTAAGAAAGATGTTACAATACACTAGTAATATACAATATAATAGAGACCATATTATGTCAAGATATACTCTTATGCTAATGTACCTTAGCATAAGAAAATAACTAACAAACCTAGAATCCTAGGTTTGAAAGACTAGGGTGTTACAAAAGTCAAATCTTATAATTGATTTCAGCTAAACTTTCTTTTCTAAAATATTACGTTGAGTTTTAAAATGTCTAGAATAGTTGTAGAAATATTATCATTCTAGATGTTTAAAAATTGATTTTAGAGAAAGAGAAAACATGTGTTGAAGTTAACTATGGGATCTACCTATTTAATCCTAGGTTGGTGGTTTGTGGTAGTAGTGAGTTAAGAGTGTGGTCTTTGTTGAAGAGTTGTCATATCATACCAACAACCTAATATCTAAGTTAGGCAATGTATACATTGGTTGGCCAATCACTCTTAGGTAACATGATGTGATTTGATTAGCTTTATAAAAGCAACAACTTATAATCTCTATAAACATCTTTGTGAATTGAAGATACAAAGAAGTTGCTTTTTGTTTTTCTCCTTGTTTCTCTCGTATTCAATAATTTTGTGTTGCACAACTTGTGATATTTGTAAGACTTTTTTATAAAGAAGCATTACTTTACTTATCTTCTATCATTTAACAAGGCCATTAACAACAACAACATTTAATCTTTTCCAAATTTTGTGTGAATAGACAATCCTAACCATTTAATCAATTCAACGTATAAATCATTTAAATCTATAGCTTCTCTACGTGCTAATCTGGTAATACTATTTATAACTTCTTCTAAGTTACAGTGCAAAGGAGCTTTAAAAAAATTGTGATAAAAATGTCATTTTATCCTAAAAAACTTATTGTAAAATGCACAAACATCATCAACATATTGTGATGCACAAATAATGATAGGTTTTAGAGATTTCACATTTTTGTTTTTCTACTATTTGGTGTAGTTTGTGTTAATGTAAATCATTTAGATTATTAGATATCTTGTCCATATTTTAAGTCGAGTTGTAACCTTTAAAGTTAGTTTTTAAGGCTTAACATAATTATAGGATGTTGTCTAGGTAGGCTCATTTCACTTCTCCTACTACATTTTGGCATCAACTACTCCCTTACTATTTCTATGTCTATTTTAGTTCTTTTTTCCTTTTCAACAATGTACTTATGAAAATGATTTTAAATCAAACAAAAAGGAAATCATAGTAGGAAACCATGATGGAAAGAGTAGATTACAAAAATCATGAGCAAGAGTTGTATTTATTTCAGAATGAAAGTTTAAGCATTTTCACCTCTGGTTTTGCAGTAGCATTTATCTATAATCTTTTATTTTTCACAACAACATAGAATCTAATAAAAAACAAGCTTTATCATTTAGCACTATGTAACATGAGAAATGCCAACATTTACTTCTTTGAAAGCTAATAAAGATGAAAAGAAACAAATTCATTTTTCTTTGATGAGAATATTTCTACATTTAGCAATATAATTTATGAATTGAAGTGCTCATCACTCTTCTTCTATTATTTTGTGCATATGTTTAATGCTATAAAAAGTTGAACAAATGAAATTTAGCCATGATTTCCTTGTAGACTAAAGAGACACAAAAATATTATAGTTTACATTCCTTCACATACTTTTTATCATACTTGTGTGAATGCCTGTAATAAATCTTTAAAATGAAGAGTGATACACTTCTTTGTTTAAAATTAAGTAGAGTAAGATTATGATATTGAAGGCAATACTTTATTTTTATAGTAATGAGTTAAAGTTGTTTAAAATTTTTATAAAAACAACTAGTAGTTAATACGTATGCCTAAATTGATCTATAAATGCTCACCCTTATAATTAAGTCAAGCCTAATATTCCTTCTATCATATTATAATTGTTGTATGTATATATAGTTTGTGAAAAAATTATAGGTCACTACTAATCACTTACTTGCTGATGTGGTAACAACTAGTGATAATCTAGAACAATCACCATGAAGATGCAATAATCAAGATAAAGGAAATAATAGTCTCCTATGCTATCGATGTTATTGCTAAAGGCCTAGGAATTCCTAATGTGGGGACATAACTTATTGAAGTNCAGCACACCGAATAAGACACAATGTCTTCTTCTTATCATAAGAGCACTTCACCACCTAGGGATCACACAAGAGACAGTCGATGGTCTAACATGCATAACTGAGAACCGCTAGTTCCTCAATAGTATCGGATGGTATATACTCATCACGATGAGTATATACCCAATTTACTTTTATCCTCCATCAGGATGAACAACTGCGTTGGAGAGACCTGCAAGGTAACATAGTGTTACCCCCAGATCGGGCAATCCCTAACATGCTCCTTCATGCTCTTGCACAGATAAGCATGACGGAATTATATGTTGAATATGTTGTAGAAGATTATGACATAAGGGATTACCATCCCATAGCAGTGGAACGTCTAAGGGACTCACGGTAGGAGAGTTATCACACATCGTTGAAGGGCAAAGGGCCCCATAATGCTCCACACGTCCTAAGCAAAATTGGAGATGGTGAACCAGTTATAATAGGTTCTCCATCAAATGATGTTCCCCTTGAGGAGCTAGGGTATCAGAACCTACACTTTATGATTCACAACCCTAGTTCTGATGCCCATGAACACCAAGTGTTCATTGAGGGAACAAAAACACATGACAAGGATGGGCATTCGGATCATCATCACGATCAGGGCCATAGCCATCGAAGAAAAGGTAAGAAACATCTTCATGGTGATGGTTCTCCTTCTTCTTCCCCTTCATCACATCATTCACACTCTCCTTCCACATCTAGACATAGTCACCAAGAGCACAACAGTGAGGATAAGGGTAAGAAAAATGAGAGACCTCGACGAGAGAGTCGAGAGCGAGGACAAGGGCACTCAAGAGAATGAAGGCATGAAAGAAGGGAAAGTAGGGAACCACGTAGGCATCATAGACATCATGAGAGAGATGATCATGACAAAACCCTACTTGCCACCCAAAGTATGTTAGATATTATGGAGGCCGTTAGGATACCTACAAGGCACCAAAAAGATAGTCGGATCAAGAGATTAGACATGAATAATATCCCACGATTTGAAGGGGGATACAATGCTGATCT
>MNCI01003234.1:605774-617095 GCA_015680685.1 Gnetum montanum
TGTGTGTGTGTTTATCCATGTTGTTAAGTTTGTCACCCAATAAGTGCTCCTAATGATGGTATGAACTGTATTCTCTTGGTTGTTAATGTTGATTTTTACCTTTAAGTTATGATGTTGATACTAAGATATGGTTCTTATGATATAGTAGGCAATTACTTCACTTCATCCATACATCCACAAATTTGTATAGTCTTTCTTGGCTTGGAAATGTACAGTCCCTTTCTAAATAAGAACTATAAACGAATCAGTGACTGGGCATTTTTCAAACTAAGGAAGGACTCAAGAATTGAAAAAGGTGTGACTTCAAGGGAACTTCATGCATTTGTGTTGGCCATTCTCTTGGGTGCTTGGATGTGTTCTTCTTGAGTTTTCTTGCCACTTCGACGTTACCCAATTATTGGGAAGTTGAGTAAATAAAAATAATAAGTCTTTGCATGGTGTGGTTCTCACCCATAAACACATAAAACACAAAAAAAAAAACAGTGAAAATTCAAAGCACACCCCTTAGAAAAAATAATCATTTGGGCTATAAGCAATGGTTATGGAACTAAAATAAACATGTTCCCTCTAACTAAGGCCCTTCTCGCTTCCCATTCTCTCCTCCTTCGTTTTGTCGGAATGGTGGTGGCTCTTGGGTGAAGGCATTCTTGTTACTTCAAGTGGATGGATTGGCCGAATGCATTAATATGAAGTCACTAGATGTAATTTGTTGAGGCTAGACTTGGAATGGGATCTACTAAGTCACATTAATCATTAACTACATAAGGGACTATACATCACCTTGTTCTTGAGATTCCATTCCATTCTCTTCTTTCCATCATTCTTCCTCCATTGTTCACCTCATTGCCGGTTGTATCATTAGTGTATATTTTGGTTGATGCATTGTTTTCTTTTTGGTAAATTCTTGTGGTTAAGACTTTAACTCTTATTTCAAATTACATTCCTAGAGCCTACAGACTCTTCGAATGTGGGTTTGTCAGGGCATTAAGGACATGAGCCTGCTTTGGGGAGAACCCACTAACATTCCTATTTGATGCACCAGTTAAATTCTTTCACTTAATATTTTTGCAATCAACCTTATTTTGTTCATTTCCATCTTGACATCCATTTCATCGACGTTATAGTTGTCTTTTTTTCTCCATCTTTCTTATTCCTTTTCTTTCTCCATTCTATCGCTATCAAAGGTTCACGATTAGTCATGGGGGTCCTGGTCCCAATTTTTTCGATTTTCTCTTAACCCCTACACCTTCAGTAGTCACCAATATTATATCCCCAGATTCGTATCAGCCATACCACAACTCAGCCAATGGACCTTTCACCGAAGCAAGGTATCCACTGCATTGTGATTCATTTACCCTTGCTAATATAAAGATTGTGTTGTGTGTATAGATGACAATCATACAACAACGAATTGGATCTGGAGGGAACACTTGGAATGGATCGGTGTTAAAGTAGCTATGCAAGGAACGAGATTGATGGCGTGCTTATGGATAGACAACGAAAGGCGCAATCTTGGCATTAGCAACAGTAGACTTCTTCTCTCTTCTTTCTTCTCTCTTAGCTACCAAATAAGGCCTAATGTCAAAATGTATAAAGTGTTAACTCTTGTTGTCGTGAACACCAGTTTTGTCATGTTCTATAATGATGATCCATTCACATGTCATCCCATTCACCATTAGTTCCATTCAAGTCAATAATCCCATACCTTCCTAATATTTTGTAAGGAACTCGAGGATAATTTTTTATTCAGTCATGGGGGTATGATGGGATGTGATATTGCATGGGCCACGATATCGCATCCCCTGCTATATTGCGTATGCAATATTGCATCTTCCCCTGCAATATCACGTACACGATATCATAGCACGTTGCCAAATCTATAAATAAGAGGTGGCTCTCCCTTGTTTCTCAATCTAGATCTAGACCATAGCCAAACTCTTGCAATTTTTCCATTCCAAAGTTAGAGTAATTTCCATGTGCCCGCAGTAGGAGTCCCAAAGTGAACAGATCTTTATTCGAGCAAATATTGTACCTGAGCATAAGTTTGTGTATGGAAATAAAGACAAACTTTTGGATAAACCTTGTAGTGCATGGACTAAGCTAAATAGGACTTTAATTATTATTAATTATTTGAATGCTTTATTAGTTAATTAATCTCTCTCAACCCTCAACACTCCNCATTAGCATAGGTGATAAAAACATAAAAGACATAAAAATCACATACCTTAGACTTACTTAACCATACAACCGTGACAAATACAAGTAAGTCTGGGAAGACAATGAATGATTAACCTTAAGTGTTCCATAAGGCGTGTAGGCACTTAGTCTACGGAGTTCGACCGGATCACGTGTGTAACACTCGTATTCATATGGTTGAGTGTAGGGGTACCTCGCCACTCATCATTCGTCAACCTACCATAGCTCATTTTTCTAAAAATAGAAAAGCACTTCAAGGAAAATGAGCGGGATATGAAGACACTTCCTTTCCCATGCCTCATAAAAATACTCTATGAAATGGAAAGAATAACCTGCTACTTGAATGATGTCCTTTATAGAGCCACAACTACATCATGGAAAGAGGTGATAAAGGACAAATCACCACTTAGGCTTCATGAAGAAGTGCCACTTCTACCACCAAGTACAAAAGAAGTAGCAAAAGCCTTAGGTACTAGAGTAAGAGCAAGTGTACCAAGAACATACCATTAAGCATCTATTGAAAGCCTTAGAGATAATCACCCTATCATGAGTCACCTATAATAAGTTGCTCAAAATATGAGTTGGTAATAAGAAAATTTTTTCCAACCTATTCATAACATAAAGAAGCCACACCACTATCCAAGTGAACCCTTCTATAAGAGGAGTTGCAGTTGCCATACCTACTGAATAATATCTTGAAATATTAAATAATATTATAGCTTTCTTAGTCATGCTAGAGGAGGGAGATGGAGCCATGATGCTAGTGATGTCACATATGGGATAGGAGATGGCTATAGAAGGGGTGGATGATTTTGTTGAAGGAGCACTGAAGGTTCTTGTAGCACAATTACCAAAATTTACAATAATGGTATATATTCAAATATCTATAGGAGCCAGTTCAAGGGGTGCAAGATCCAATATGAGTGTAGCCCAACATGCAGAAGTGTTGAATAAACTAGTGAAAAATAAGAGGAATGTTGATTATAGCTGAAACAAAACTTTAACCAATGGATTTGATCAATCAACAACTATGATATAAAGTCACAAAACTCTAAATGCAACTATTTGATCCATCAATTCATCAAACCTCATAAGGATGAAACCTACAACTATTTGAAGGCTAAGCAATAAGAGATGGATAATGAAAAAGAGAAAGCCACCTAGGATGCATATCTATCAAAAGCCATGGTCAATGGATTAAACAAGGACATTTCCAAAATGTGCAAATAGAATAGAGAATTGGCCAAGAAGAATCAAAGGTTGTTGAAAGTTGAAAAAGAGAAGAGCCAAATGAAAGAATATTTGAAGTACCTCTAAGAGCAATTAGCCATAGTTAATGTAGACATACATATGTTAGCAGCTGAAAATCATAATCTCTTCATGGAAGAATTTAGGACAATCACACAAAAGAGAATCATTGAGATTATAGTTGGGAAGAATAAGGCTACTAAATACAAAAAGATTAAAAACCATTATAGGCGACAAATGGATTTACAAAAAGAGATCAACAAGAAGGAGATATGATTGGCAAAGATCAAACTTAATGTTGCCCTTCAATAGATTTTAGGTGATGCATGGAAATTGATCTTTGATAGTCTCAATGCCTACAATTAGGCCAAGATCAAGATGAAGGATTGTAGATAGAGGAAATGACCCAACACATGGACTTGGGTAACCTGCACTATGCATAACCTAGCAATGCTAATTGCTAGAAAGCTCATAATAGAGTTGGAAAAATAAGTGGTTGCCTTATATTTATTGTATTGGGAATGAACACAAACTTCACTATGAAGCACTCTAGAAGTTACAAATTTCAACCATCGAGCTTGAAGTCCTTTGCACCAAATTTGCAAAATTCAAAGATATGGCAAAGGACTTGGCCAAAAGAATGATGAACTAACAAGAGTTTAAAGCGACAGTGTATCAATATGTAGTATGGATTAAAGCTCTTCTTTCACATTCATCATTACTTAGATTCATTACTTCTTGTTATTTGTTCTTTATTTCATGTTATAATTACAAGGTTTGGCTCACATATGTAAAAAATTCCTAAATGGGAAAATTTCAAATGTTAGACATAATAGTATCATAACATGCTTAAAATGAAAAAAACTTAAGTCAACATTACCTATAAATTAAGGTCTCCCCTAACACCTCAAAAAGAGAAGCATTCATGTCTCATTTTTCCATTGTCAATCTCAAGAGAAAACGTTTGAAAAAGAAGAAAGCAAGTTTTCCATTTTCCATTTTTTGCTTCACATTTTTTCATAATTTCTCTAAAATCTCTCACAATATTTCACAATTCATTCACAATCTCTCAAAATTTCAATTTTATTTCATCAATTTCCCAATTCTTCTCAAGCTCATTTCAAGGATCTACATCAAAGATATCAAAGATCATCATCTTTACCAAAGTTGATTAATCTAAAATCAACGTTATCAAAGATATGTTTAAAGATTTTAGATTTGATGATAAAAATGTTTAAAGCTTTAGTCTTTATTCTTTCTTTTACATTCAAAGTTACATTTTCATGCACCTTTAGTTATTGCAAGTTGCTAAAGCATCTTGTAGACTATATCTTACTTTTTTCTCATTTCTTTTCATAGATTTAATAGCAAATTTATATTTTCCATGTCAAGAGCATCCTAAAGCTTTCGAATTTGAAGCAAAATGACCTTAAATTTATCTAGATTAGTCTCTAAAAGTCATATTTTTTGCTAATTGATTTCGATCAATTTCGACAACAAAGATTAATATGCTTGAAATTCTCCCAAGAGCAATCAATTTTCTCATATTTATATCAATTTTGCCTCTAATTTTCACCACAACTACCCAACAATATAAATCAAATTTGGATTTCTACTCTAGATATTGATCCTTATTGATTCTAGTGACGCTAATTGATATGCTCAAAATTCTCCTAAGAGCAATCTATTTTCGTAGTATCCCAACAATCTTTAGAGATAAGAGTTTAAAGAATCTTAATTCATGATAATTTCAATGATTTGCAGCAGTATCATCTTCAAATAAATACAAAACTTCTATGCACACTTTGACATAATGAAGGCATTTGATATCAATTGCAAACATTTTGTAGCTTGGTTAATCAATGCCCATGCAATGTTTCCAACTCTATATTTTTCTTGGAAACCACCATGTCTAGTTTAGGCAAACTTGCTTGGACCATCCAGGATGCCAAGATAAAGGAGGAGAAAATGGGAGTCCTCATCGAGGCATTTAAACTGAAGAGCATAACAATAATAGCAATGGGACAACTATAGGAGCCACCAACCCCTAAGAAACCACCACCATCAGACAGTACTTAAGACATGTCTTGGACAATTTTGTAAAATTTGCACCAGTTTTATGTAAGGATAGTTTGTTTAATTTTGTTGTCTCGTCAATTTGTTAGTTTTATAATGCAGCACTCAAGCTAGTTAGTGGGATGAGTATACTCCCATATTTTTTAAACGAGCTTAGTCTCCATGTTATGAACTTGAGGATGAGTTTTTAGTTAGTTGTTAGGATATGATAAAAGTGAATAAGTTGATGTAATGGTTTGTTTTGCCTATATAAATATACCACCTACTACATGTACGGTACCTTTTAGTTAGATACTATAGTGAAGCTCTTGTAGTTTTCTTTTGTAGAGTTAAAACAATTAGCAAGTGCTCACAAGGTAAATGTGAATTAATTGACAAAATCTTATTTGAGTGATCATGTACTTGAACACATTTTTATTACCAGCAATAATATTAAGATTGATTTACTTTCATTGTAACACTCTCACATAGTCTAATGTTTTCTTAAGTGCAATTTAATTCCTTATTCATTTACTTTCTACACACTTATTTAATAATTTACAATGAAATGCATATTAATTATGTGGAATAAGTATGACCAACTTTGAGCATAAATATGTTAAGGTTTAGTAATCTTAGCAATCTTACCACTTGGTACACCTAACAGTGGAACACTTGGTAATCCAATAACATTAGTGTAAGTTCAGAATGTGTACAACAATTTAAGAATAACTACTCATCATGTAGGCTAGTTGGATCTCATTCCTTACATTTATATTAGATAGATTAAATTTTAATAGGTTAATATTTAGTAATATTTTAATATTGTTGTATCAACATCAAGATCACATGCCTCAATTTTATTTAACTATATGCACTAAGGGCCATATGAGTATAATTAAGAGGATAGGGACCTACGATCAAGATTAACAATCTAGATAACATACTAGTTCAATCTACGAATTATGATAGGTTACCTACGTATGCTTGTGATTTGTATAGTTAGGCATTGGGAACTCTTCTTCCTTATCACAAATATTTTCAATCTCAATATTTTTGCACCTAGTTGCTACATATCTTCTAGCAAGTCAATGATTTTCATCTTTAAATTTCTTTGAAACAAGTAATTTCAATTTTAATATTTCCATGGTTAACTAGTGTAGATCTGTTTCAATCTCAATATTTTTTCACTTAGGCCTTATGAATCTTTATTTTATTTTTCTCTTAGTTTCTTCTTTTAAAAAATAATGACAGAAACACTTTAAAAATGTCAATAAAAAACTACATTTTCATTTTTAAAGCAATTTGAATGATTTGAATAGGGCACTTCAAGGAGTTAGAAATAGGCAATGCTAATGGAGATCTGATCCTGAAGGATTATTTACTTTTAAAATTTTCACATGGATGCTACCTAAAGGATCCTACTCAAACCAAGATCCTACTCAAACCAGGATCCTAATGCTACTTGAACAACCATTGTTTATTGGTCACTGCAATAAAAAATAAATAAATGAAGTAAAGGGTTTCCAACTTAAAAAATTTGAAAATATGGAATATAAAATTTTTTATAGGCATCATATATCTTTAGACAACAAAATGTAAAAATATTATATGACTTCAAAGTTTGAAAACCTCGTTGAAAACATTCTGGTTGAAGAAAAATGCAAAATAAAAACCTTCTCTCTCAACATGCTTTAAAATGTATGGTGAAAAATGAAAAAAAATTGATTTTTATATCAAAAAATTTAATTTTTATAATTTTGGCCAAAAGGTCAACTCGTCTTGTACAATAGGGGGGAGGGGGGAGTGCATTTGTCACCCTCCATGTCATGTGCCACGTAAGATCCTATGAAATGGGAAAAAACATGAACCGAAGAGCCACACCTTTTTGTATTCTTGTTGCACAAAATGTGAACAAAAAAGCCATAGCTTTTCATATTCCCGTTGCACACATAAAAAGGCCAAACACAACTAAATGTAGAATGGAAATGATAATTCCATTTCCATTTTGTCTCCATCTCCATCTACAACTGTTGCTACAGGTCACTTGGCCCAACTGAATCAGCTTCGATGACACCAATTTTGGAGCTCTACCAAAGTGCTGGAAAGGCACCTACGATGGTGGCCTATGCTTTAGCTACAATAACAAGCTCATTGGCATGTGCTTCTTCAACCAAGGCAATAATAAGGTAGTAGGCCAATTAGCCCTTGGTGCATCCTTGCTTAACACCGAGGGCCACAACATGCACACATCATCAACAATCATAATACAATTTTTCTTATAATAGCTAAAAGATCCCTTCATTTAGGTTTTTTTTTTTTGGATAAAATTTATATATGAATTAGGCCAATATGTTTCTTGAGTAGTTTTGTTTGAATGTATGTTTTAAGCATAAAATTTTGCAAGTAGGGGCAGGATGAGGGGTAGAGCCAAAGGCATTCGAGGAAAGACGATAATGGCTACAATTGAAGCTGCAGCTTGAGGGGAAGGGTCTTCTGAAGTTTCGATGTCAACAATAGCCTTTGGTTATTGGAATCTCTTTCTAGAAACAAACTTTCTACTAGTCTTTTTATGTGTATTTTTGTTAATTTTTTTTATAGTGAATTGTAACATGTTGAACATTACATTTTTGATGATTTTATGCAATTTTCATAGTTTCACTTCAAGCTGAGCTCTTCTGTCATCAGTACTTAGCATGCCTTCCTATACATGTGCATTCCCAATGCAAAAACATTTCAAAGTTTGGTTCTGTTCTTTTTTCAATGCTTTTTAAAGTGGCAGGGAATTCTAAAATTGTAATTTTCTGCTACTATCTTGAGTAATCTTCTTTTGCTACACCCTTTTTCAATGTAAAGGAACATTTGTAAGTTCATTTTCTCTTTATCTCATTGTATATTTTGTGTAGGTTTTATCATTTCTATGGCTGTGCTTTGAAATTTAGCAGTTACCATGGAGTAGATGCATTCAGTTGTTATGATTGTGACTACTTTTTCATTTGCAATATGCATTTTAATAAAATGCAAAAGTGTTAGCATTTTTGCTAGCACATGAAAATTATTAGCCAATTTGAGATGTCAGCCTGACTTTGGTCATAATTTTAACAATTTTTCTTGCTTATTGGGAGGACTTAAAAAGTTCAAATTTGATAATTTCTTATTACCTTTTCGCATGCAATGAGACCTTTTCTTTATGTACATACTCTCTGATTAATGGAATCTAATGGATGATATGTTTGTTAACTTGGTAAATTTTAAAAATGAGAACTTCTGCACCTCTGGTATCCTAGACCCTAAGAAGATCTTCGACAAGATCATGCTATGATGATTGTAGCTAATGCCGAGGAAAACGGCAACGAGCTCTCTGTTGACACACATGTTTTGCCATAATCATAAATAACCAGTTATTTATAAATCTTCCCTAGCCAAAGAGTCACTGCAAGGGAGCCAATGATAATATGTATTTCGATTATTCATAATCTTGGTTATATATAATGATATATTTATAATCATAAACATAAATGATTATATATAATGATTATAAACATTTCATCATAAATAAAGTCAGTTATTTATAATCATTTCATTATATATATCTTATGGATAATGCTAACTAAGATATAATCATTATGGGTTAGCATTATGAATGAATAAATAATATCTCTAAAATTATGGATTATGAGTAATATTTCATCATATCTTGGCTTTATTTATTATGAAATGTTTACCGTATAATCCATAATATCTCATATTATAATTATGGATTATTGCTTTAATTATAATAATCTCATAACATTTATTGAATTTTACAATAATTATAATATAATAATTATGAATGAGGTGTTAGCATCATTCATATTTTTTCCATTGTAACAATAATGTCAATATACAAAAGCCCGTGATATAATAATAACATTATTTATGCATTTGTAATGTGATTTTTTATATCTCCACAAATGAATATGCATTACAAATATATGTTACAGTGCCAATTTAGTTTGATCCCTTTGTATTCCCTCACCTGCATGTGCGACATGCATGGGAGCTAAAAAATCAATGCAGGGTAGTTGAATCTCTACTCGATTAATGCCCCCTAAGCCCTGAGCTTCCCATTCGTCTCTTTGTATTCTCTCACATGCACGCACCACATGCAAGGGAACCAAAGAGTCACTACAAGGGAGTTGAATCTCTATTCAATTGACGCCCCTCGACCCTGGGGATCCCCATTTATCTCTTTGTATTCCCTCACGTGTAGGGCCCAACGTGGGTAATAATGAACATTTATTATTATAAATGGTGGGTAATATTGAATATTTATTATTATTATAAATGGTGATGGTTATGATTACAATAATAATGAAGATTTATTATTATTATAAACGATGACTATTATGGTTATAGTGATGGTTACGATTATGGCAACGGTTAAGGTGATAACGATTACAGTGTGATGCAGTATTTTAAGATATTGAATTTAGGCATCGTGTTACAAGATTAAGAGGTGCAATATTGGAATTCATACATTTTTAGAAACATGGATTCTACTGCTATCAATCCCAATAGAGAAGGTAAAGAACACTTTCTTCAAAATCAACAACAACAACCATTTACTACAACAAGTAATGCAACAATTATCTACTGCAACAAATAATGTAATCTTTGCTTATATGTAAAGGTGCAAGGGTAATGTTTATAGTTAACCTTTGGTTTGAAGCAGGATTGGTGAATGGTGCACTTGGCATGATTCATAGTATTATGTATCCTTAAGGTAAATAGCCACCTGCATTACCATTATACGTTATTATTGATTTTGACTCCTACATCGAATGTGCCTTTGATAATGGTAATCCTCATCATGTGCCAATTATGCTTGTGGTCCAAAAAGCATCTCATTAGTCACCATTATGGTTGGCATGGGCCATGACTATTCATAAATCTCAAGGAATGACACTAGATAAGGCTACTATTCACATTGGTTCAAGAGAAGTTATGGGTCTAACCTTTGTTGCATTATCTGGAATCAAGACCATTGATTCTTTAAAGATTCATCCTCCTTTTTATGTGCAAAGATACAAAAAGATTTCAGATGCTAAACATCTCCAAAGTAGAATTGCACAAGAAGTTTGTTTTGCTCAATTGGAGAATTAGGCATATTGAGTTCACACTTATTATACTATTTTGCCTTTTGCTCAATCCTATTATACAGCTCTGTAATGTTTGTTGCAATAATTGTGCAATGTATTCCTTCATCAACATCTATGAAATATATAAACTTTTATTTTAACCAATTTATGTTTACCAATATATATCATTTGAAATGCAATTAGTGATAATAACTTAAAAAATAAAAGAATAATTAAATTCTACTCATAGCCCGCGAAACCGCTCCACAAGAGAACTTACGGGTCTAACGTTTATTATATTATTTAAAGTCAAGACCATTGATTCTTTAAAGATTCATCCTCCTTTCCATGTGCAAAGATATAGAAAAATTTCAGATGCTAAACATCTCCAAATAGAATTGCACAAGAAGTTCGTTTTGCTCAATTGGAGGATTAGGTATATTAAGTTCACACTTATCATTGTATTTTGCCTTTTACTCAATCCCATTGTGCAGCCATATAATGTTTGTGCAAATGTATTCTTTCATCAACATATACGAAATATATAAACTTTTATTTTAACCAATTTATGTTTATCAGTATATATTATTTGGAATGCAAATAGTGATGATAAATTAAAAATAAAAAAAATTAAATTCTACTCATAGCCCGCAAAACTGCTACACAAAAGAACTTACGGGTCTAATGTTTGTTGCATTATCT
>MNCI01003234.1:640288-689288 GCA_015680685.1 Gnetum montanum
AGCTGTGTCCTCCCCTATACATCAGGAGATTCGCCTACCCTACGAGGGTGGTGAAATCGTCATACATGGGGAAGCAGCCTCTCCCCTCATTTCATCGCACACAGACGAGGACCGAGGCTCCGAGGTTGAACTCGACAAGCCTGGTCAAAAGGATTCAAACAAAATGCAACTGGTGGGTAATGAACCTTCGAATACGGGACAAGAGCCTAACGCCGAAATACCTGCGTTTAACACTGTACACGCGTCACCTCATGAAAAAACCAATACAGAAACAATGACTAACATCGAAGCACCTAAAAGTATCGATACCGAAAACATTCTAACGGACGTCTCCTGGACTAAATTGCCATTCAATGTGATCAGCGAAGGAGACGGAGAATACAAAATCATACCGGTCGATACACTCCCTGACAAGAAAATGAAGAAAATCAAGAAACAACTAAAATGAAACGTTACAACGTCCGGAACGACGTTAAACTACGAACAGTCCGAAACGACGTTAAACTATAACACATCCGAAATGACGCTAAACTACGATAAAACCCAAAAACAACACACAAAGAAATGATAATAAACAGCAAAAACAAAAAAAAAAAATTTACAACACTCCTTGTCTATAAAGACGTTAAACTATCATGTCCGCGATGACATAAAACTAGCCATGATCAGAAATGATCAGTCAACTACGAAATATCCGCCATGACATTACTCGTCTGCACTGGGGCCCGAAACGGCCTTAAACTACGCATTGGGGCCCGAAATGGCCTTAAACTAGTGCAAATCTTGTTCTCCTATTTACATATCATTTATCATTACTTTTGTGCATTGCATTTAAACAGAAAAGCGAACCCAAAAATACTTTAGTATCATGTCATATGTGCAAACAACTTAAAAACCAATAGAAAAATATTTATTTATGCAATGTTGTACAAATAGTGCCTGTCTTCTTCAACACTTTCCAGTTACAATACCCGTATCAATTTAAATTAGCAAAAAATCGCTAAAAACAAAAAACTACAAAAACACTAGGCGTCCGTAACAGGAGGATCATCTCCTTTAGAACCACCAGTGTCAAGGGCCCCTGCTCCACTGGGGCCAGCCTCGTGAGTATCATCGCCACCCTCATGCTGAGAACACCAAAAACAAACAACCAACACAAAAATAAGCAGATGCTAAACATTGCAAACATTATCCAATAAATTAACCTCATAAAGACAAAACGTTTACCATAGGGGATCCCCCTAAGCCAAACTCCAACCGACGAAGGATTTCTTCCTCTGGAACGCTGGCCCAATCTGTTCCATCTAGGCCTAAGTCAATGTTCGCCAAAGCCTTGCCTTTGTCGACCGCTGACCAGGTAGGCATTTCAGAGGGAATTCACCTACCGACACCTCCCCAGAAGCAGTTGTGATGACCCTCTTAGGCGATTCCATCTCCACAGTTGTGTTTTGGCTAAAGGTATCGAAGGCGGAACGCAAACCCAAACCCTCCACAAACATCTCCAGTTGCCGCTTTTCAATAGATACCTCTTTCAACAACTTCTTGTACTGATGTTTATGGTTCTTCTCATCCTGACCCCACTTGCGAACCTTGGAAGCGAAAGCCTTCCAATCTTGACACTTAAGGTTCAGGAGATCAACTTGAGCTTTGCATTCCGCTATTCTCCGAGTCAGTGATGCATGACGGTTTAGAAGGTTCCAATACCTGGTGTACGTGATCTTTGAGGTTCACCAAGAACGATCTCCACTTAGTCTAGCAGCGGTGAACTCGTATCAAGCCTTTAAATCATCACGCTCCTCTGTTACGGCAGAGATTTCCTTTTCCTTTGCTTGTACTTGTAGCCACAACTGTTCAACAGAACGCCTACAAGTCCACAACGACTTGGCATTATGCGCAAGGCTTTCTGCAACTCCGTCATAAACAGGCCTTGGCACCTGTTCCACTTCTGGGGAGAGTGTAGTTAGGCTTTCTATACTGATGCCCTCAGAGGGATCCCATCTTAGTTTAGCACCTACTCACACAGAAAACACGAACATTAAAACGGTACACATAAGACACGAAGCTCCTAATCTTTAGATGATTCATACCTATATCAGGATGGACTTCTTGGAGATGTTCAATGACTTCTTCCGTGATCCCATCCACAAAATCTGACTTACTTGGCATCTCTGACTAAATATGTGGCTGACAGGTACGGGAAGAACTAACCTCAGCGGTCCCCTCAGGGGGAACCGTCTTCATGGGAATGTCCAATCGTACCGTCCTGGTACCGTTGCCTTCATCTAAGCCAAAAACACGACAATAAATAAAGAAAATAAAAAAAATAGGAGCCACAATTAATATAATAAAAACCAACTAAAAGCGAAGACATACCCTGATCCTTGTCACCTTCTGGGGGATCGCCCAAATCCAAGTCACCCTTGAGGAAGCTACTGAACATTTGGTTGATAGCATCCTGGCCGTCTAAGGGTGCAGTTTCAGTAGTCCTCTCCGTTAATAGCTCCGTTCCCCCGCCTTGGCTCTTCTCCGGGCTTTCCTCCTCATTGTTTTTCTCGGTATGCGTATCCTCCTCCTCTCTAATGGTTTCTAAGGCCTGTTTCCTCACTGCCCCAAACCGAAAACAACAATAACATATAAGCAATTGAGGTAAGGGTTATAAATGAACGAAAACGATGCAATAACAAGCAGATGAGCTTCGCTTACCAGGTATCTTGAAGCGTATCCGCTTCACGCGTGGCTGGTTTATCTCGGCGACTTCCTCCGTGGTGCGTTCAGGTCTTTTCAATCTTGACTTGGCTTCACCAATGGTCTCTTTAATAACCCGCTCTGCCCGTCTACCAGTTAAAGGTACATCCGTTGGCTCCACCCCCAGACTGTCCCATCTGTTGATGGAACCGCCAGATGATCCTCCTGTGGTAACAGACACAGACTCATCGATACCTTCTGGGGCATCCTGCGACTTGGCGGTCGCGTACAAGTGTTTGACCCACGGGCGGGATAGTTGACCCCGATCCCGTAGGACAAACTTGTTGTCCGCACGCACCACAAGAAACTCGGCAAAACGGCAAAGATAGCCGGCGAAGAAGGCAAAAGTGAAGTGCGATTGTGCTTCGATGTTTGAGTCCAACCGCACTATCTCTTTATGCAAGCCCACTAACAAAAATTGAGTCCAGTTATACCGCAACCCAGTTTCCAAAATCGTCCGCATGACGCGCACCGCCTCCACCCCAAAACTCCGCACCTGAGAAAGGGTTTTGGGAAACACCCGTGCTCGAAATAGGGGATACAGTTCATTCACCTCAGCAACCTTTGCCTTCCCCTACATTGGGAACCCCTTGGTGCTTTTTGTCACACCAAGCCAAGACTCCAGTTCACGGATCGATTGGAGCTCTTTGTGAGACCTGTCCAACACTACGGGTAGGCCATCTGCCGGCATGCCAAACAAGTTAGAAAAGAATACAGGCGACAGATGAAACACCACCTTGACACCCTTAATCCGGGTGCTGTACTGAGAGACAGACTCGTTGAAAGAGTCCACGATCCCTATCATTTCCCCAATTGAGACACTAGGGCTTGGCATCATAAAAAGTTCTAGGAGGCCTGCATCATCCAAGCAACGGGTGAGGGAAGGCGAAGCACGCTTATGTAGCCACTTCTGCACTTTTGCTACCTCCCCGAACTTCATTGACAAAGTTGTCTCAGTTCGGCCTGTTGTCACGGGATCCCCATCAGAAGGCACATCAACTGTTAAAGCACGTTAAAACGACCGCATCAACCTCCTGACCCCAAAACAGCTGAACAAATCCACTAACGCATTTAATACATGATATTACTCACCGTCAGTGGCAGATCTGGAAGTGCTGCCAAAGCTATGTGAAAAGACTAGCCCCTGATCTGTCCAGTCTTCATGAAGCCATCCACGAGCCTTACACATCGCAAAGGCCCTGGAAAATTAGCTATGGAAATGGACCATTGAACCCTTCGTCTGAGCCAGTATAGCCCCGCGAAGAGTGGGGCCCGTCATAAAGGCCTCCAGAGCGACGCGAGCGAGGGCTATCCCTTCATCTTCAATCAGAGTCCCATCTGGGTTGGTCTTTGGCCTGCAAATAAACGCATGTTAAAACAAAAACTAACATCAAACGACGATCGATGAAGCAATAAAGCCAAATGGTCTTACCTGGTTATCCTATACATCGTGCCAGGAGGATTCTGGAACAGGGTGTGTGCACGGGCAGCTATAAATAATGTATTGTTGATGTAATCTAACCCCGGTGGCAGCAATGCCCACAAACGCGTTAACGGGCGGGTTGACTTGGGCCCGTGGGTAGTGCCATCCTCATCAACAAACGGCCCCTCGTCAATGTCTTCCATGAAGACCACGACACCTTCGGCGGCCCCCGGCAGTATTGCATCAACCACACTCCGTGCGGTCACTTCGTCAAAAAACGACCACATAGCCACTTCAAAATTAGTTAACAAGAAAGCCAGAAATTTGCCAGCACCTTCCCGGAACCAGACCCCCTTGCTATCCACGAATAGATTCAGGGGCACGTCGCCATCCTCAACGGGGCCAACCCATGTCAGAACCCTGACGAGTTCAACCATAATAAGAAAGCGTTTGCTGTCCCTGCAACCAATCGCAACGTCACAAAACGAAGGTTCGCATCATAAATCGGCAAAAAAAAAAATAAAAAAAAATAAAAATCAAAAGTTAAACTGTTTACGCCCAGCGTATACGCTGTACACAGCATATACGCCAACTCTACAGCGCGAAAAACACAACTTACGCCCAGTGTATACGCTGTACACAACGTATACGCCCACGATTTACGCCCATGATTCGCGCTCAGCGTATACGCCGCACACAGTGTACGCTGAACAGAGCACTTAGAGCGATTCAGAATTAGCACATACGATATACACAGAGCGTATACGACGATCTACACTTAGCGCAAAAAATGCGGTCAATTCGGCGTATACGTTGTCTGTAGAACGTATACGCCGACTAATAGTTAGCATAAAGAACGAAATTTAGCTCAACGTACACGCTAACCAACTCAGCGTCTACGCTGACGACGATCTGTTTACGTTGACACCCGAACCCCTTTACGCGTATGGCGTATACGCTGAGCAAACCCTCGGCGTATACGCTCAATTTTAAGTTCAGCGTGAACAATTTACGCCAAAAAGAAAGCGGTATGCCGAAGACAACTGTACGTGCATGGCGTATATGCCGAACAAACCCTTAGCGTATACGCCGTCGTAAGAAACAGAACTTATGCCGATGACAAACACGCTGACAAACTGTTACGCTAAAAAAAAACGCGAAAAAAATGTTTACGCCAGGACTGAACACCGTCTACGCTGCACAAATTACGCTACGCTAAAAACCCTCGTAAACCCGCTACGCTCGGCGTATACGCCGGGATCGTCTACGCTAAAAAGCATTAAAAAATAGAAGCAGGGATCAAGGCTTACCTTTGGGACGTCACGGACCACGCCGACACCTTCGGCCTAGGCAGACCCTACAACATGGCCTTCGTCTCCTCGGTGAAGGTTAGATCAGGACCCTTCCGCCCCTGGCCCTCCACTTCCTTGCCCTTGCCCATTTCAGAGCGTCTACGCTAGCGATCCGCGTTCACACTAACTGTACGCTGGCGTTAAGAAGTTAAGCCTTGGCATCTACGCTCAGGTTTCGGGTTACGCTTACGCTAGGTTATGGTGGTTTATGCTTACGCTTTAGCAGTTGTACGCTTACGCTCACGCTCGCTCGGGTTACGCTCTACGCTGTCGCTTTCAAAACAGAAAACAAAATGGACCCCCCTTCCCTTTATATAGCGCCTGATGACGCTCACGTTGACGCCACAGCCGCTTACGCCGCCGTTGTCTCGTTTTCGCCGTTTTTGCCTTTTTTGCCTATTTTTCACCCAAATCTGTCCAAAATGATAAAATTTAATTAAAAATTCATTAAAAACAGGGATTATTACGTCCTGGTTTCTCCGCGGACCCCGTTTTTACACGTTTACACTGGCATTAAACTGCCGCCCATTGGCCCGGTACGGCCTTAAACTACCGCTCACTGCCCGGTAAGGCATAAAACTGCCATACGTCCAGGTGTGACGATAATCCACCATTATACACGTACACATAGTCTAAAATCGTCAAAAGACACGGAACAATCCCTTCGCTCATGCAGCTCTCGATTTATTGGCAGGGATATGCTCAATGGACTGCCAGCGCCTAACCGCACCGTTAACCATCGACGGACCATACGACACCATTACACGAGACTTTGACATAAACTTCATCAACTCAAGTCCACTAATGGACGACGCGGTTATAGCCTCAACACAACAAACAACAGACGACTACGGAGGCATGACAAAATTTCTTGACACAGAGGCCGAAAACATCACTGAAGACCTGTTAGCTGAAACATCCATTATCATGCCCGATGGGAAAATCAAAATATTAAAATTAAGTACACTACTACAACCACACTTGGCACAAGACATCCAGAACGTACTTAGGGAAAACATGAAAGCATTCGCTTGGTCTTATACGGACATGCCTGGGCTAGATCCTAGAATTGTCCAACACAACATTATTTTGGACCCCAAACTGAGACCGATAAAACAAAAAGCATGAAAAGTTAGACTCGAGGTGGCATTGGCCGTCCGCAATGAGATCACCAAGCTTTATCAAGCTGGTTTCATTCGGGCTGTTGATTACGCCGAATGGGTGTCAAACATGGTCATCATCCCGAAGAAAAATGGAAGCATTCGCTTATGCATCGACTTCCGAGATTTAAACATAGCAACCATAAAATATGACTTTCCCCTGCCTAGTATCGATCAACTCATTGACTCGACTGCAGGACATTCATTGTTATCTTTTATGGATGGTTTCTCAGGATACAACCAAATACGCATCAACCCCGAACATCAACTTCGAACCACCTTCATGACCCCATGGGGAACTTTTTGTTACACAATGATGCCCTTTGGTCTCAAGAACGTTGGGGCCACTTATCAAAGAGCCATGACGTTTATCTTTAGTGATTATATACTACGATCGCTCAACGATTATGTGGATGACATCGTGGTTAAGTCAAAAACGGTCGAACAACACGTACAAGACCTCGACTTAGTCCTAAAACGTTGTTTAAAATATGAACTAAGACTTAACCCGAAAAAATGAGTCTTTGGTGTAAAAACAGGCAAAATGCTTGGATTCATAGCTTCAGAAGTAGGGATACGAGTAGACCCCGATAAGGTCAAGGCCATTACCAACCTGAAACCACCCAGTAACCTTACCGAACTTCAAGGTCTACAAGGTAGATTGCAGTTCATCAGGCGTTTCATAGAAAAATTAATAGACAAACTAAAACCTATGAACCACCTATTGCGCAAAAATGTCCATTTCGAATGGACTCCGTAGTGCCAGGAAGCCTTCGAAAATATCAAAACAACACTTGCCCGACTGCCAGGAAGCCTTCGAAAATATCAAAACAACAAACCATTTTACATCTACCTTGCCACTTCAGAATCGTCCATCGCGTCCATGCTCTGCCAGAAACGAGATGACGGAACTGAAGTCCCTGTATACTACTTGAGCCATGCCTTAGTTGCTCATGAAAAGAAATACAACGACGTGGAAAGGTCATGCTTAGCTTTGGTCTTTTCGTTAAGAAAATGGCGACATTACCTCTTCCGTAACCAAGTCTACATAATTTGTAAGGACAATGTGCTGCGAGCCATAATAGAAAACATTTACGAAACGAGTCGAATAGCTCGGTGGAAAGCCATGATAGCCGAGTTTGACCTGTACTATGTAGCGCAATCATTGGTAAAAGGTCAAGCCATAGCAGATTAGATGGCTACATCACCAACACGGGATCAAGTGACTATAGAGCCGGAATTCCCAGACGAAAACATAAGCGCCATAGACATAGTGCCCCAAGATTATGACGCCATCTTAAACTTCGATGGAGCATCCACCTCTCGAGGAGGAAGTGCAGCCGTTGTAATCACCTATCCCTCCGGGGAGATCCGACCCTTTGCCTATCGCTTCAATTTTCACTGTACTAACAACATAGCAGAATACGAAGGTCTCCTTAGAGGTCTCACGACAGGACTAGCTTCAGATATCACACGGCTCATAGTCAGAGGGGATTCACAATTGGTTGTAAACCAAGTTACAAACATTTACACATGTAAAGCTCAACACTTACAACCATACTATGACTTGGCGAAACACTTAGTGAAACAATTTGAAAACATAGATGTGCAACACGTCTCTCGAAACGACAACACCATCACAGACGCGTTGGCCACACTAGCGTTAAATATATCGCCCGACATGTTCCATGCCTTGCCAAGCTCCGTGATCAACTGTGATGAACCAATAACCTCCGACACGTTGCCGATCGCATCTGTTAGTACAACACACGCGATAGAATGGTATGATGACATAAAAGAGTACCTTCTACACGGCGAAGCCCCACGACATCTAACAAATGCACAAAAAAACGCGGTGCAGAAACGATCGAGGCAATACACCCTCATAGGGAACAGACTGTGTCTTAGATCCTACGAAGGCATATTGCTAACATGTGTAAGTAGTGATGATGCCCAAACGATTGTTGATCAAGTACATGAGGGACTATGTGGAGAACACATAGCACCAAAAGCCATGGCCATGAAAATAAGACGCTTAGGCTATTATTGGCCACACATGGAATACGACTGCTCCTCCAAAGTCAAAACATGCAACTTTTGTCAAAAACATAGTAACTTAATACATGTACCTCCAAACGAGTTGCACACAGCACAAATAACATGGCCTTTTCAGAAGTGGGGATTGGACCTTATTGGCCCGATAACACCCTCATCTTCTGCAGGGCACAGTTTCATCATAACCGCTACTGAATATTTCACGAAGTGGGTAGAAGCAGCTCCCCTTAGAAAAACGACTTCTAAACACGTGTGCAACTTTATCCTAGAAAACATTGTAACCCGCTTTGGCACCCCTTTGGCAATTATCACTGACAACGGGCAACAATTCAGCAGTGCTGAAACAAAAACGTTTTGTGACAGTTTGGGGATCAAACACTCGTTTTCCTCCCCTTACTATCCTTAAAGCAATGGGCAAGCAGAAGCAAACCAATAAGACGATCATAACGATACTTAAGAAAATGCTAACCCAAAGCAAAAGGAAGTGGCACGAGCAATTACTATATGCATTATGGGCTTACTGCACTACTCACCGAACGTCAACAGGTAAAACTCCCTACAGTCTTGTTTATGGTTCAGAAGCTGTTTTACCTTTAGAATTACAGGTACCATCATTAAGGATCACACTCTCCGGACTCCTCGACGACGGGCAAAATAATGATCTCCGTATCATTGACCTCGACTCTGCGGAAGAGGAACGCATACGCACACTTGATCAGATCGAATGGTACCAAAAGCAACAACGACAGTGACATCGGCATGACATCAACAGACGCCCAATCCACGAAGGCGATCTTGTACTCAAAGCTATTTGGGAACACTTGAACAAATTCTCAGCCAACTGGGAAGGGCCTTACGTGGTCATCAAAGCATTTGACAATGGTGCATTCAAGTTAGCTGACACAGAAGGAAACAAGCTCGTTAATCCGATAAATCATTTGTATCTGAAACCGTTCTACATCTAAACATAAGCTCAGGTACGTGTCAGTCCTGGAATTACGACTATAAACTGATACCACAGCGCAGTCCTGGATTATGACTTAAAACTAATACCACAGTGTCCTCAATGACAATAAACTACCACCCGTCCGGCATGACAGTAAACTGCCGCCGTCACAACCAGTAGGGTCCGCCAAGACTATAAACTAGCTCGTCTCTTCATAGTCCGCTAAGACTAAAAACTGGCAATGTACCGTCCGCCACGACGCTAAACAGGCAATGTTCAACGGGTTATGACATAAAACTAACCCATGACAGTCTGCCAAGACTATAAACTGGCAAGTTCACATCCAGCACGTCAATCCGCCACCACGATCATCCATCAGCTTCACTGCATCGCTTGTCATCAATACTGTTGTCATCCACATACAGTGCTTGCCACCCTTCAACATCTTTGTGTCGTCGGCCGCCATGTAAGTCTAAGCTCGTCTATTCACTCATGGTTTTCTTGTCTCCTTGGCGTTTTGTTTGCAGGATGACACCCGGAAGCTTCGCACAAGAGTGCACTTCGTCACGAGCAGCAAGATAAGACACTGTTCGTGGCATACATGGCATGACTAAAACAAACCGTTCACTAGTGCATCCCCATTCACTGATAAAATTCCCCTATCCATCCGTAGACACACTTTATCTCGACATCCCCTTGATGCACCCAGTACACTTAGAAAACACCGTACCGCTTTCAAGCAGCCGCAACACGCCACACAGCATTTGCGCATGAGTACACAAGCAAAGCAAAGTTTACAGTTCAAAAAAAAAAAAGAGACCTCTGGCACTTCCCATACAAGTCCCAGGCAGGAAGGTAGTTGTCTCAAAACTCAGTACTCATGTCCAAAGCGCTCAAAGAAAAAAAAAACATCCAGTTGCATGGCTTTGGCTCCGTTAGCAGGTTCCCCCTGAACATTAAACATGGGCCTTGCTCTCCCAAAGAATGTAACACATCCTCCCGTGGCTTTGGCCTCGCTAACAAGTTCTCTTGAAAAATAACCAAGAGCCTTGTTCCGTCAAAGAACGCACACCGCATGTCTGCACTCTGAGTCTGCTAAAACCTAGCCATTGACAAGGATCAGCATGCCGCATACTGAAACATCCCCTTCCCCTGATTAATCTCCTGGACCGATCACCAATCCCCGCAATCTCCCTGACCTCCCAGATACAAAATTCCCCTTTCCCAATCCTCTGTACTACTGAAAACGGTGCGATGACGTCTCGTCCAAGTGGCAGCAGACAACGTCTCTATCGAGTTGCTTGTGGTGTTTTGTACTTCTTTGTCGACGCTTCTCGGGTCGATTCCTCCAAGCGTCAACAAAGAGGGGCCAATGAAACACCACAAAATTCGGAGCTCAGTACTTGTCCAACACCAAACAGGACCCCGGCACTCTAGCGTATACGCCCGGTACTCCAGCGTATACGCCCGGCTCTCCGGCGTACACGCCCAGGTACTGCAGATGTACACGCTCGACGACAGGATCTCCAATGACAGCATGAAGATAACACCGAAGAGCAAGGATTGAAGCAAGTGGACATCCTTCGGTGTATGTGCCCGGCGTGTACGCCCTGCATCCATCAGCGTATACGCCTGGCGTGTACGCCCAACATTCACCAGCGTATACGCCCAGCGCTCCATCTCCACCCAGTTCACGCCCAGCATTTTCAGCGTATACGCCCAGCATATACGCCGACCTGATACGGCGTATACGCCCAGCAGTTGTAACATTCTGTATATTTGTAAAGTGTATGCACCCGGTCAACGTGCCACGTGTCTCCCATCCCGAGTCTAGCGTAACAACCTGTATAAAACCCCCATTTTTCCACTTCACTAGGACGGTTCACAAAATCCCGGAGCACACCAGAGAACATTTACGTTGCGCAAAAGAGAAGAAAACCTTCTTATGCTGGGAAGCCCTGCATGCTGCGGATCTAGTCTCTTACGCTCTGCTCGCCCTGCAAACCGACCGAGTCATCCCTGTGTACACCAGGGCTTTTCGTCCTCCTTGTGTTCCCGCACAACTGCGTTAGACCGGTGCACTGTACTTTGACTCTGTACTATTTACATTCGCTGCAAGTTCTTTTACAGTTTTACGTCAATTTGTCCCACGCATTGTTTACGTCTGTTTACGCTCGCGCTTCGTTTGCATCCGTTTACGTTTTACGATATTTTTGCTGTTTACGCCTGCACGCCGTTTACGCATAACCCAGCGTATTAGCACTTTGCGTACGCGCGGGGAAATCCTTGTCTGATCCGCGTGTGAACCACCCAAGGTACTCTGCCTTTGCTGCATTCCAGCTCGCCCTCAGGCGAAGGCAGGGTCTTCTGCACGCGTCCTGCGATCCCGCAGCCTCTGTTTTCCTTCCAGCCGAAGACCGACGATTTCAGGCGGTACATTGATGAGAGCACTTCTAGCAGAGTACATATCCCATTTTTGTTTAACTGAGCGAACATAAGTTAGTTGTTGTTGAAGAGCAACATTAAAAGGGTCATGTTGAAGTGTAGAGTTAAGTTGTTGCAATTCAGAACTAACATTCGCCTCAATAGACCTACGTTTCTTAGCATATTGCTTGGCCAACCAGCGAGCAAAGTTGCGAATACGAGAAGTGGCACAACCACCAGTCAATCCAACCTAAATTTCCTAATGGCCTTCTTTCTGCATTCCAAAGAGATGTCAAAAGACCTTTACCAAAAGGAGTAAGAAATAAAGAGGCATTCATGCGAAAAAGTTGGCGATGTTGAGCTAAAGATTTAGAACCAAAGGTCAAAGTGAGAGAAATTGGAAAGTGGTCTGAGAGGGTAGCATCAAGGTGGACCTTAACATGACCATCACAAAACCATGAGGAATAACTAGAGAAATAAAATCGATCAAGTCGCTCACAAATGCGATCAGCACCAATCCTAAGGTTGGACCAAGTAAACCAACCTTCACGATTCACGTTAGAGCTGGCAGCATCAAAGAGACAAAAGTGCTCCTTAACATCACTNTGACCAGTAATATGATTTGTGGAAAAGACAATAGAGTCAGGTAGGATGCTATTGCCTGCAATAATTGCATCCAGAGTAGAAATTTTAACCTCTTGCAGGAGAAGGAAGTCAGGAAGCGAAGGTTGAGAGTGAATAAAAGCACTGACCACTCGTGTTTGGAGGTGATTGGAGAGCCCCTGAACATTCCAAGAATAGACTAACATCTAGAGAAGGGGGAGGAGGCTCTCACCCTAGTTGCAGAGTTAACAATGTCTAAAGAAATCATTTCCTGGTTGTGATCAATGGCAGTAAAGGGATTGTGGGTGAGTAAGAGAGTTTGAGTGGATTGGTTGGACTGAAGTGTAACGTCGTTGGTAAAAGGCATACCCCGACGTTTCCTATTGAGGGGAATTGTTTGAAAACTGTCATCATCAATAGGAGGGTTGTTAAAAGCAGTAAAAACGTATGGGTGTTTTTCCTTAGCTAATGAAGAAGCATGAGGAGGTGGCTTTTTGGTAACCTTACTTTGAGACCTAGGTGTGGGAGGAGTCTTGTTGCTAATAGAGGAAACCTTAGGATCAGTAAGGAAGAATTGTTGTGATCGTGCTTGTGCTGCCTTCTTTCGTAACATAAAGGGGCATGAGACAAACATATGACCCTCTTGGTGGCAGTAGCGACAAGAGTTGGGAAGGTTGTAATAGACCACCTTTTGCATATAGTTAATACCACTTGCACGCAAAATAAGTTCTTGTTTAAGAGAGTCTAAGTCCATTTCAATCATATATTGAGTCTTGCGAAGGCCACTAGGTGTACCTAAGGATTCAGTGTGTTTGATTAATCCAAGGCGAGACACAATATCCCTTTCAACTCTTTTGAAAATCAAGGGAAGATTCGGTAACTCTACAAAACAAGGGACTTTCCGAAATTCAGGAGAAGTTGGGTTAAGAGAAGGAGTCCTCTTGCGAATAATCAATAAAGCATGACGATGGTGAAAGACACTAATGTTAAGAACTTCAGAGACCATCTCTGAGTTAATAAACTCAACAAGTAGAAAAGAATTAGATAAATATCGAACATGTGAAGCTATCAAACCATAATCTTTCCAAACAGAGTTGACATGATGCAGAAAGCTAGAAGAGCGGGGCAGGTAGCCTAAAATTTGCACAAAGACATAACTGCTAGAAATGTCGTGGGTGATAAATTCAAACAAATCATCAGGAAGCTCGTAGAATGGCTCGGAAGAAGTGGAGCCACCATCTGGCGACATGGCAACCGAAGGAGTTGATCTAAAACAGGTCAGAGAGTCTTCTCTTCCACAATCACAAAATAGAACAGGCAGCAAGATCTGCTTGAGATATGCAAAGGTGCCTAGATCCGATCCGATCTCACAGGCAGCGATATCTGCCCGAGATCTGCTAGGGTGCCTTGATCCAATCCGATCCAATCTCCGTTCCTCGCTCTGCCTTCGTTTGCAGATCTGAATTTCTAAAAGATTGTTGAATCCGCATTCTCCTGAAGAAATTGGAATGGGGCTGGCCCAGCCGTAATAATTTGTTTGAATTAGAAAGACGACCAGAGAAGACGCCGCGCAACTTCTAAGCAGACCGGACAAATTCTCTGCAGAAAACAACGGCCGCGAGTTACGAAAGATTTTTCGAGTTTCTGCAAGGAGAAAGCGCTGTAAACCATCGGCAAGTTCGTCTGCAAAGGAATGGGAAAGGTGGAAGGATTCCTTTCTATGACATAGTCAATAGTGTAATCAACTTTTTGGCGAAGCAAGAGTGACACTATCATCTCCGACGAATATTCCAGATATATGCCTCAACAAGACATGATAAGTTGGCGAAGCAAGGGTGATTAGGCATTTAGGCAGACACAATTACGTGAATGCTGAGCTCCGTAAAGCCCGGAGATAAGTATGGAGGGCTACGGCAACCCTCGAAATGCGGAACGAAAAGCTTGCAAGTTTCCAAAAAGTGCTGCCGGGCAATCATGAAAACCGTCTATCTGTAGACAGTAAATACAATCCTACAAATACAGAATAAAGAATCCACATTACAGAGATGCGATACCAGCGTCCCCTTCAACATCACAACCGCGCATCATTTTACCTGCGCCAATTTATAGCCAAGCCAGGCGGCGAGGCTCAGTTACGCCATAATCCAGAACATCTCCAACGATCATCATCAGCAGAGAGAAATGGCGCATTCCTGGCGAAGAAATGCGGCAACGCTGGCGGTGCTGCTCGTGGCCATTGCGGTGCTCGCGCAGGCACGCAGGAGGTCCGGCGGAGGCGAGGCGGGCGATTTCGATTTCTACTATTTTGTGACGCAGTGGCCGGCGTCCTTCTGCGAGGGGCAGGAAAGCTGCTGCGGGAATCCGGGTTCCAACTTCACGATCCACGGATTGTGGCCCAACAACGACGACGGATCGTACCCGTCCAACTGCGCGGGGGACGAGTTCGACTCCGGCGAAGTGGCGGACCTGCGCGAGGATCTGGAGCGCGAGTGGCCGTCGTTCAGGTGCCCCGCCGACGACGACTCGTTCTGGGAGCACGAGTGGCAAAAGCACGGCACCTGCTCCGGCCTGGCCGAGCACCACTATTTCTCCGCGGCGCTGCAGCTGCTGCAGTCGTTCGACGCCGCCTCGACGCTCGAAAAAGCCGGCATAAGCCCCGGCGGCAGCACCCAGTACGCCCTCGCCGACGTGCAGAAGGCGCTGAGCTCCGCCGCTGCCGCCGACGTCGCTGTGCAGTGCAACACTGAAAATGCGGTGTTCCAGCTCTACTTCTGCGTCGCTAAGTCTGATACCACTCGTTTCGCCCACTGCCCCACCTCCCCTGATTCCGGCTGCTCCTCCGACCGCGTCCTGTTCCCTTCCCTTACATAGAAAAACAAAAACACTTACATTTGGACTCTCTGCCACTGCCGTAGGTTTGGTCTTTCTTAAGCCCTTTTGTCGTCTGTGTTTTTGTTTTACAAATGTTGTACTCGCACGGCACACTTCTGCAAAACGATCTCAGTTTTGTTACCGTTTTGGGCGCTTCGCTGGGTTGCAGTCATTCTGTACCAGCGCACGTGGCATGCCAGAATGGAAGCTGTTCGCATCGTTGCATGCCTGCGCTGCTGTGATAATGTTTTAATACCCATGAATAGTCAATTTTATGACACTGCAAGATTTAATGGAATGCTGCAGACCATAATGCTTTAATCTGATTCCAGTATTGGTTTTGTTGAATTTTAGGACAGAGAGACTGAGTTCAAATGAGGTCTCTCGATTTCAGCTTTCCAAATAGCTAGGATTCGTAGACTCTGGGCACGACGCAGCAACATAACGCAACGTTGATAGGCTGTCCTTGTCGGAGTTCTTAATGGTCACCCTATTACCAAGAAATCTATACGAAGAGATCAGGTATGGCGGGACCTGCAAAAGAAGCTTTAATTAGACGTGTTTGGGGAGGGTACCGCTCTGAAAATGACTTTAACTCTGTTATGTGAATGGTTCCGTGTACATTGTCCATTCGATATCAGGTGGTTTAGTTTTGGGGGTGGGTGTTAGGATCGGAATTTTTGCTTAATAATATGGATTTTCCTGGTTGTACTTTCGTACGTCACTCCATACGAATCATGGAAATAAACTATGTATAAATTTGGTGTAGAGGTTAATATGAAAGTGCCTCTTCTTCTCATTTTTGCATAGTTTGTTTTCATTGTTTTTATTTTAAATTTAAAATTTTGACATGCATCTAATTTATTAAATTTAATGTGATGTAACTAGATTTATTGGTATTAGATTTACTTTGTTACACTTGCATTTTCTAAAAATACGAATTACAGTTATGAATTGTCAAAGATTTCTTGTTGTCTTTATTTTTCACCCAATGCTTAAAATTAGGGATGAGCAACAGGTACCCCCTTCCCCCAACCATTCAAATCACAAGCATTAACGTGTAATTTGGTCAAATTTCATGGATGCGATTAGTGTGGTATTTAGATTGTTAAGCATTGATCACAAGTGTTATGCTACTCGGTGAATCGTGCTCATTCTACTAATTGATTAATATGCATGAAAATGTAAATATTAACAAAGTAAATTACATTAAAAGTTAATTTATTCTAAGTCAAAGTGCTGCAATGAATATGAATTAATCTCAATCTTATTGCCATTCATAGAATGTGTCTAGGTACAATGTCACTCTAATAAGACATCGTATAACTAACTCAAATCCACACTGTAGGCAATCACTAACTATTCTCTAAGATTATAGAATAAAATCACAAGAGTTTGGCTACACTACTGACCAAATGGTGCCAAATATGCATCGACTAACTAAAAACTCCTCCTCAAGTTATATATAAATGGACGAAGTTTCATTATAAAAACTGTGGGGTGATCAATACTAGATTGGCTACCATTGCAAAATTGGAGTGTTGTGTTACAAAATTTTATTCGAGTGAATGTATTACAAAATGCAAAAAGATTGGATAGACATCGAAGTTTGCAAAATTGTAGTGGTCTTTAAAAATTCGTTGAAGATGAATCTTCTTGTTGTTGCTATCAGTGGTAAACTTTCCAACCTTGATTGTTATGTTGATGCTTCTCTTTTTATGTAGAACATTCTTGAAGGATGAACTAAAATTTCTTCTCATCGTCCCATGGATCCAACAAACATGTGATGTTTGAGCTTTAATCCCTATATGTGCTACTATTGTCCATGGGCATAGCCTCCATTGTTTTCCTCTTGACCTCATTTCCTTTGCTTTTACAAGACCTTCAACCTTATGGATTTCGTTTGGCATCATTTGAAATCACCAAAGGATCAACATTAGTTTTGATAATTTTTCATTAATGATTAATCCTTCTGAATCCTTAGCTCAAAATTTGAAAAAATTTTACAATGTAAGCTCAAGATGATTTCATAATAATGTTTTCTAAGGATTTTAGGTAACTAAAATCATCAAGTTGTTCAAGTTATTTCGATTATTTTTACTATTAGTTATCATAATGTTCCAAAATAGGATGTTAGAAAAATTTCAAAAATTACATCCATAGCCTCCATGATGAATGAGCTTAACTCCCCTAAATGCACAAGTTTTTGAAAAATTAAAACCAAAGGTTTGGTTTAGAAGATGGCCAAGAAATTTTGAATTTAGAGGAAATCTCAATATAAAAGCATTAAAGATAACTTGAATTGATGAGAAGTTGATTGCAAAATCATGCATAAGTTTAGAGAAGTTGTTAACGATGTTCTTGAAGATGTGAGGTTTGGTTCAAAGCCATGATCAACAAAAGTTATGTAAGTGGGTCCCTCCCAAAGTAGGCTCCTTCCATAATGTCCTTGCATAACCACTTCTATAGATGTTTGTGGGCACCTTAGAAGTTAAATGTAGATCATGCCTTTGTTCCAAACAACATACAACTACCTTGGTTAGGATTTTTAACTATACCATACAAAACCATTAGGTCCATAATTGCATGTAGTAGTGAGGTGAATAATGGGATGAGAAGGGATTGTAGGGATTGGGATGTAAGGCACTTAACCATGTCCACAATAGGTTCTTATGTCAATTGTGATTAAAATAAACATCATACCTATCCGTTCAAGTTTCAAACAAAGTCCATACCATTAACAATAGCCTTGCATTGATGTGTTCCTTCCTACCTACCATCATGAGTCTACAACAACCACAAAGAATGAACATCACTCCAAAAAGAGAAGAAAAGAGAAGAAAGAAGGAAGAAAGGACCTTAGTTAGAGGGATGCCTTCAAGCATGGGTAACATGTCTTTCCAACCCCATAACCAATGCTTGTAGCCCATTATTATTTCTAAGGAGTGTTCTTTGAATTTCCATTGTTTTTTCTTTTTCTCTTTTTTTTTTCTTTCTTTATTTTTTTTCATGGAAACCACACCATGAAAAGACATGCTTCCTATTTATTGGGCAATAATAGGAGTGATGGTACGTTTCATGAGGAGTCATAGACCACAAAAAGGAAGTCAAGAAGAGAACACAACAAATCCCCTTGAGGTTACATCCTTTGCCATTCCCACTTAGTCTTTCCCTTTTTCTTGAAGGTGCAATGATTAGTAGTTAATTTTAGTTTCACGTAAGAAGAACCATATTGCTTTCATCATAAATACCTCTTATTTAAAGAAATTGGAGGGGTGGATGATGTGGTCTCACTACATTACACAATTATTTACCTAATCGACTTGATAGCATAGGATAAAAACCCAACACATGGTGTTGACTTCTGTACCATGACTGGCAATAGTATTAACAAAAACATAGTAGACATTCATAAAACATAAAGAAATGACTTAAGAAAAGAGAAAATTATAAAGAAAAAAATAACAAGAAATAGAAAACATATTAAGAATCAAAAAATTTTGAAGAAATAGGAAAAAGATAAAAAATTGTAAAACAAAAAAGTAAAAATGGACTTATTAGGTCTTGATTCAAGATGGGGCATCTCCCCCATGACTAAATTCATGGACGAGCATTTGGAAAATGGACCACACATTCCCTTGGTTATACACCATAATTTTTCCATTTATCATCTTTAATGATTTAATTTTTTTCTTGGTAGCACATTTAACATTCATGATAATCACATTTTGATCATTTGGAGACATATCTTTAGTTGGACTAAAATGTTTTTTCTTTGTAAGGGGTATAGACATGTTTCCTAGTTTATTTTCTATTTTAGTTCTTGTGTCTTCTTGTTCAACATCTTCTTTTGGTGTATAGTCAGAGTATAAGATGTGCTTTTCTAAGTTCTCTATTTGGTTCACTTTCTTAGGGTTTCAAACTAATAAGTGAATTAGATGTTTCCATGCATCTTTTGAACAGTTTTGTATTCTCATTTTTGAGCCATGGGGTATCTTTTGGTTTAGTGGCTATTGTGTAGACTTGGTTTTGCACATAGACTTGTTCTTTAAGTTTGTTGTGGGTTGGTATAAGGATCTTGTTAATACTTTGAACTTTTGGCTCACAATTGCACCCTATATCATTATTAGTAATGCATGGAATTTTTTGTCTCTCCACAATGATAGGTTCATCTTTTATGTTTTGTGTCAGAGTAGTAATGATTGTTGGCTCTTGATTAGGATTAGGAGACATTATTTTTGTGAGGAATGGTGTTGCACCAGATTGGCCTTGTGTTGGTTCTAATGAGCTAAGAGGTCTACAAGTTTTATTCACATTTGTGGAAACTATCTTAAAGAAAGGATGTTTTTGAGACTTTTGCTGAGATCTACTAACATTATCATTTACTTGTATGTTCATAGCACAAGTTGCATTTATCTGTTGAGGTTGTGGTGGCAACCCTTCCTGCATTGTTGATGGTGACATATGATGGAGGGAAGTATGAGAGTGTTGAGAATGTGACATATGATGGAGGGAAGTATGAGAGTGTTGAGAATGTGACATATGATGAGAGGCACGAGATGATAATCTCACAAGAGATGTTATGTGTTGATGATATTCATGATAATAGTAGTAGTGATTTGAGGTAGAGGAAGTAGAACCATTTTGAGAAATAGATTATTGAACATAGTATCCATAAGGGTCCATTTGGCAATAAGGGTATTTCTAGTTTGTAGATGGCATCCCCCATGATTGTGAGTTTTTCCACTGTGGTTGATCATAGTCTTAAGGTTGATAAGAAGTCCTACTGGGATAGTACTATTTATTACAGGACTGTCTATAATTACTTTCTGGGTAAGGAAATCTCCTAAGTATTTGCTTTTTTACAAGCTTGGGATTTAAAGCAAAAGCCCCAATCTCTTGTAGATGCAACATAAGTGGGCAATAGCCCTTTGGATGTGCATATTGGTAAATGTTACATGAATCATCCTCTTCTGTATCTGAGTCTAAAACCTCTTCTACTATAGTTATTTTCCCTTTTTGCTGATAAGTGTCCTTACTTGTTTTCTTGTTCTTTTTCCTCTTCTTATTTTGATCACTTAATTCTCTTTTGCTTTACCTTTTTCTCTATGATTTTGAAGTTGGTTATAACTTTTTCATTCATCAACTCCCACATCTTATCTAACCTTGCTTTAATCTTAGTGATAGACTTTTGTATTGGAAAATTTTATGTGAAATCAACTCATTAAGAGTTGCTTCTTTTTCTTGATCATAAATATGGACCTCCTTCTTTTGAAGAGTGATGAGCAGTTGAGGTACCCCTATGCCCAACCATATGAATCATGAAGTGTTCATGCATGATCTAGTCGAATTCCGTGGACTCTATGTCTTCCAGTATACTAGTCTTCTAGGACAGGTGAACTTTTCCCTAATAGTCATTTGTTGTCTTCTAAATTACACTTGTGATGCACAAGGTATGGTTAAGTGTAATCAAGGTATATAATTTTTATTGTTTTATGTTTTATGTTCCTAGTGATTAAATAAAGAAATGAAGTAATTTAATAACTAATTTAATTTAACTAATTGACTGATCTCTAACTAGTCCTAACATAAGCATTCGGTCCCACTTTCTGTACACATCTTGAACCAACGTATCCACTATTGGGATTACCAAGTGCTATGCTACTAGGAAAACTAAGCAATAACATTGCTGGGATTACCAAGTGAACACATGTTTATGCTTGAAGCAATCCTACTTATGCGTTTAATCTATTTAGCTTAGTTAATTAACTAATCACTTGAAGTCTAATTTAGCTTAATTAATTGCATAATTAATGAAAATAATAAATGCATAAATAAATCAATAATATATTCCAAGTGCTACAAGGTTTGATTAAAAGGCTCATCTTTATTGTCATTCACACTGGTGTGTTCAGGTATAACAATGCTTGAATAAAGATCCATACACTTTCTAACTCATGTTGCGGGTACTTAGAGAAATATTCTAACTCTCAAATGATAAAACTACAAGAGCTCTGCTACAACTATCACAAGACATCCATAAACATGGTTGGTGAGCACATATTTATAGACTTTATTTTAGTGCCACATCGACGAGGACACAACCTCATTAATGGGGCAACACCACATAGATAGGGCCGCATCGACGAGGCTTTGTTGACAAGGCGACATCAATGGGTGCCCATCAATGCGACATAACGATGATTTGTCATACCCCCATAACTAAATGAAAACTTGTCCTTGAGTTCCTTTACAAAATTGGGAAGGTATGGGATTGTTGACTGACTCTTGACATAACAAATTAACTTGACAACACTGAGTGCCTAAGTGTAAAAATCAACAACATTACAAAAATTATGGTGTTCATGACACAAAATTGAATACCATGGCATGACTACTTAAAAACTAGATAGCACATCCTTTGATGGCATGAAGACAGTTGAGAAGATTAGATAGTGCTAAGTGGTGGAGGTTCTTGAGGTTTTGAAAGACTTTCACTAACTTCGGGCATGTGCAATGGTTGAGATGGTTGTGGCTATTGTGTTGCAGCTACTACCTTCGGTGGAAGGTGAAATACATCTAGTAATGCCTCCATCTTCTCCTCCTTACTTTGGGGATCATTCATAGTCTATGCGACATCATCAATGTGGGATAGAATGGGGATATCCCATGGATAGGGCATTACTAAGAATAACTCCTTAATGTTGACAAACCAGATAGTGAATTATTTGTGTTCAACATCGAATGCCCTGACTGCGTTTTGCAACTCCTAGTAGTCATTCATTCTTTTGGCTAGGTTCTTGACAGCAAATCTCTGATCAATGTATTTTCTCTTAAGAACCTTGAGTTCCGCATTTGCCACTGCAAGCTTTTGCTTGGTGTCCTTGTGAGGCTTGAACTCAACCTTGTATAATAAGTACGAGCTAGCCATTTTCTTCTCCAATTCTGACCATAGCCATTCGATAGTCAACATAGCTAGACTTGCATATTGGAGATTGCAAGCTCCATGTATTTTGTCATCTCCTCAATCTACAACTCATTCATGAAAATTTCCACCTTATTATAGGCATCTCTCCCATCAATGAGAGGTTGTCAAAATTCTCTTCCTTGCTAGAGTTGTTGAAGAGTTGCATTTACTTTTGTCTTCGCCAACTGGATGTGCTTGTCATTAGCATCTTTCTATAAACTGACTTGATCCTTGTAATGATCCTTTGCTCTCTCAAATTTGAGAGCCTTTGATTTTCAAGCAGCTACCTCTATCATAGTCTTTTGGAAAAGGGCACAAACTTCCTCCATGAAGAGGTTTCTATTTTCAGTTGTTAATCTTCTTAGCTTTGTGTTCGCTATGGCTATTTGCTCATGCTATTGATGAATAAATTCAGTCAACTATTATTTATGTTCATTAACATTTTGTAGGTCATGGTTCTTTATGGTCAGTTGCACATTCTCTTGGTGGATTAGATCCAAGGAATTTTGGATTTTGTGTTGGGTAGCCTCTGCTAAGGATTGATAAAATATTGTTGTCTCCATCACATTCTTAACCCCTTTCAGTCTAGTGTGAAGCTATTCAAGAGATTCATCTCTTATCAATGCTAGGTTGAGAAATGTAGGATTGGTAATATAGACTCTCAATTCAGCAACTTCAGTAGCCAAACATTCATTTAGCTCTTTGGCTATTTTGAGTTGCCTTTTCAATATAATGTTTCTATTGCTTACCTCTAGTAATTTCAATTAGCTTGCAGTAATACTATTTGGAAGATTGAAGACATCTGGAAGAGGTTGTGCAGTTCCCACTAGTTGGTCCAATAGTTCTTCTCGTTGTGTTGTGCTTAATCTATCACTTATTATCCCTGCAGATGTTTGCACATTTATGAGTGCAGTGATGTCTAGTATAGACATCATAGGTGCATTGAGTGTTTTGGCAATTTTGTAAGCAACCACCTTTGCTGCTGTCTCCTTCCCTTGGTGCTGCATCACCAGCATTGTTGCCCCCTTGCCTTCCTCCTAATGTAATGAGAAGGTCATGACATTTCTAGAAATTTATAAGAGTGGTTGTTATTCTATGAGAGATATTGTAACCTCTTTAGCACTAGGGTTCAAGCTTGTGGACAACTGCATTCATTGGGCTGAGAAAATGGATCCACCTCCTCTCATCAGGCTGACTATTTGGGCCACCTCATTCAGGTGGCTCATTGTTGGCTAGTACACAAATGGGTCCCCACCACTCATGCCTGCTTGTTGCTCTTGTTTGCTCAAGGGTCATTCTTGGTATTCATGCAACCATTGGACTATTGTAGTGATGTTTAGCATATTTTTTTGAGTGGTAGGTGGAGGTAGTGGTTACTACTCCTCTTCTTGAATGATTATTGTAGGAATTTTATCTTTCATCATCTCCACCAAATTAGCATTTAGAGCATACCTAATAGCATCATTTGTATAATGGACTATTCCTCCCCTTCGAAAGAGTTTTTTGATGAGGCATGAGAAGGGGAGTACCTTCCTTCCACATTCATTTTCTTTAAATTGCTTCTCCATCTCTAGATAGATCACCTATGGAAGGTTGATAGGGAATCTCCCAGTTAGAGTAGCGCACACATTGGTAAAAAGGTAGTGATCTTACTAGGCCTCATTGTGGGGTTTAGGTGGAAGGATACAATCTTGTAGTGGATCCTTTCTGCTAGTGTAAGTGCTTCAAATTCCTAGTGGTTGACACCATAGCATTGTTGAATCTATTCCTTTTTGATGTTGGGGTCCACTTGCATGGGAATCTTAGCGAGATTTTTCCTAGTTTCTAGCAACCCAAGCACTTTAGCAATGGTTTGCATCGAGTAGGACATTGAGATGTTCTTGATTTTGACCATTAAATCAGCCTGCCTATTGTTCCAGAATAAGAATGTCTCTTCCATGTACCACTCCTTGGTGGAAGTGATAATGGACCACATAGGAGAGGCCTTTAGTTGGCCTTGTACTTCTTTAGGCACTTGCTCCAGGAACGAGCCAAAGTTTAATTCCTAGAGCACTATTTTTTGGACCTTCCCTTGATCTAATTTGATTCAAGTAGGCTTTTGTCAAGGTCACCTCAAGGTTTGCTTGTTGAGTTGGTGCCTCATCCTAGTGGGAATGTTCTGTTGCTATTGTTGGTTTTGGAATTTGATGAATAGATTCCACCTCAGCCTCTTCCCTATGAGGACTCGTGGCATGGGTTGCAAGTGGTTCTTCCTAGACTTGTTCTTTGCCCCTTCCCATTCTTGGCCATTTCTCCCTTTGTTAAGAAACTTCTCCTTCCTACATGTATTTGCCTTTCAATGCCATCTATGGCCATAACACATCCACGGATTAGTAAATATAACATGTAGCTTTGAATATTTGAATACCTTATCTTGTTAGTTAGTTACACTTGGCTAAGGTTGGACCATGGTAGATTGATTATTTTATTAATTAATTTTCATTATAAGTGTCACCGGAGCTTGTTGGAAGAGTTTAACTTCTATAATTTGGTGTTTAAATGTTAATTTCTTAGTTAAACCTTTGTGGGAGTTAGAAAAAATGGTGAAATTTTTTTTGTCAAAAATGGCACATTTGTGGCCCCCATGACTAAGAGCTTACCTTTGGTAGCTACAGAGTCGATGAATGAAGTGATTTGAATAGATGGTTAGGAAGTTATGGGCTTTGGAAGGTTTTGGGCTTTGAAAATTTGAAAAACTTCCATGGACTTTGTGAGCAAATGTGAAAATTTCTAAGAGGTCATGCATATTTATATTATTTTTATGCTATGTTGATGGGGCTGCATATACAGGGCCTCATATATGCATGGGCTTCATTGACCGAGCCTCATTTATGGCATCCATAGATAAAATTTTCAAATGTAAATATCTTGAAAAATACAAGGAATTTTTGAATGAATTTGGAGTTTATGGAGTTCCAGAAAAGCCAAGAATATGATGAAATCATTGAAGAGGGTATTTGAAATCTTAAAAATTGAAAAATTTGATGGAGAATATGTGCATTGAACAAAATATGTAGAGGAGCACATGGTTGGATGCAGAAGATGGGTGTACAAAAGATTCTGATTGCAAGAATGCCTATGGATAAGGTGCTTAACAAACCCAACTAAGAGATATGCAAGTGGATCCTCCCCATAGTAGGCACATGCCTTGTTTGCCCTTGCATAACCTTAATCTAAGGAGTTTGTCAATCCCATAGGTAATTAATGGTTGATGGAAATTAAGGACCAAAACTTGAAAGATTCTACTAAAGAATTCAAGTACGTTAGACAAAGATACCAAATCAAGAACATGGACATCAGTAGTGAGGTGAGTTATAGAAAACATAGATAGATGATGAAGAAGGTAGAATGGAATTCTGAATTGAGGTCATGAGAAGTCCCTTGTAAATTTATGTTTAAATGATTTGAGAGAATCAATCCTTAGTCCAAACCAAAACCAGCCACTTCTAGTGAGTTCGCATTACCACTACAAGACCAATCCACCTCCTTAAGACACAAGAGTGCTCCCACAGAACAACCACCATTCCATACAAAGAAGGAAAGAGAAGCAGGAAATGAGAAAGAGCCTTAGTTAGAGTGAACCTTCAAGCATGGGAAACATGTCTTTCTAGTCCCATAACCAATGCTTGTAGCCTATTTATTTGTCTAAGGGGTGTGCTTTGAATTCCCATTATGTTTTTTTTTGTTTTATTTTGGTTTTTTTCTTTTTGGATGGTAATTACAACATGCAAAGACTTTATTCAACTTTCTGTCATTGGTTGACATGGAATGGTAAGAAGTCTATGAAAATGCTCATGCACTTGAGCAAGTAGAAGAGTACAAAAAGTATTGAGTCCCCTTGAAGTCACATCATGTGCAAACCTTTGAATCCTTCCCAATTCTAGAAACTACCAAGGTCACAAATTTATTAAAATTTTATTTAATAAAAAGGGACCTCAAACTTCCAAAACAAGGAAAACCATAGAGCTTGTGGATGGGTAGATGTTGTGGGCTCACTTCCAATTTCATGAAAAAGAAACCATGTCTTAGCCATCGGTCCAAAAATTTAGAAATAGAAACCAAACATTAGCAAACAAAACATTAAGCACAAACCAACATTAGTAACAACTATAGCACCATTTTGTATTATTGGCACAAAGCATGTTTATTAGCAAAAATTAGAAAAGCATACTAAAATAAAGTAAAATATATAAGAAAGTGTAAAATACTCAAGAAATATTTAAATGTACTAAAAATGGTGTAAAACAAAAAATAGAAAAACTAAGAAGCCATGTATATGATTAGCACATATGGCCATCTCCCCCACAACTAAGTTGGAATGAGGAGATCCAAAAAATTGAGTGTGGTTGCCCATCTATTGAGGTATTTTTTGCACTAGTTTGCTTTGGCATGTGGAAAGGCTTTATTTATTGGAAGTTGACCAACTACTTTTTGTTTGGGCTTTCAAGTTTGTATATGATCATGGCCCCAGAAGGAAAGGTTTTATTAATTATATAAGGCCCTTCCCACAATGTTTGGAATTTGGTTTTTTGAGGTACGTGTGTAGGATTCTAGTAGAAAACTTCATCTCTCAGTTGAAATTTACTTTTTGTATTCTAAGATCATGGCATTGTTTATTGAATGACTTATGCAATTCATCCAAAGATAGGGCCATCAATCAATTTTCTTCTAGCACATTAAGGTTGATTAGTCTTTCTTTTTGTGCTAGACTTAGGTCAAGATTCAAGTCATAAGCTATTGAGAGTGTATAGAGCTCAGATTAGATTGGGAGCGCTGAAAGTTTTCCGTACAGTAACTCATAGGAAGAGTAGCCAACAGGGAGTTTCCATGTTGAGCGATAGGCCTAAAGGGCATCATTGAGTTTTGTGCTCCAGTCTCTCCTATATTTGCTAATAGTTCTTGTTAGAATCTTTGTGATCTCCCTTTTAGTAACCTCTACTTGACCTTTGGCTTGGGGGTGATAGGGTGTTATTAATTTATGTTCAACCCCTAAGCATTGCATGAGTTTTTGAAAAGTGGCACCTATAAAATGGGTTCCAACTTTAGAAATTAGTGCATGTGGCATCCCAAACCTATTCACAACATTTTGTTATACAAATCATGTAGTAGTGGATGATGTACAATTGGTGAAGACTATTAATTCTACTCATTTGGTATAGTAATCAATGACAACGATTATATGTGCCTTCCCATTAGACATGGATCTAATGGGATCCATGAAATATATGCCCCATATGTCAAAGGATTCCAGTGGTTGAATCCACTGTTGAAGATTCTCCATTTGTGCGGTCATCCCACCATCTCGTTGAAAGTGTTGACATGATCAGACAAATTGGTGGGCATCCTTAAAGATTGTGGGCCAATATTATCTTGCCATCAGGATTTTTATGGCCATGTGTATCCTAGCATAGTGGCATCCACAAGGACCTTCATGAGCATCTTGGAAAAGATGCAAGTAATCTACATCAGGTACACACCAATGAACTAGGCCATTGGCATATACCTTGTAAAGATGCCCATTGATTTCCACGAAGTGCTTAGCTCAATGAAGAAACTATTGTTTCTCCCTGGAGTCCAGATCTTGTTGCATATCCTAAGTGAGAAGATAAGTGAAGATGCTATCATACCATTTTGGTTTTGCAAGCATTTGTTCATTTATTGTAGTGGTAAAGAGGAGTTCATCAGGAAATAGATTAGATAATGGACTTTCCTCCTCTTTGTTATCCCATCACAATCGAGATAAGTGATAAGCGATCACATTCTCAATCCCCTTTTGATCTACCATTGTTAGATCGAATTTCTGCAAGAGCAACTGTATGACATGGGGGCTTACCGTTGGCTTGTTCATAAGGAAGTGAATGGCACTGTGATTAGTGTGCACAAACACTTTATATTCAAGCACATAGTACCTGAACTTTTCTAGAGCATACACTACTATCATCAATTCTTTTTCTGTGGTGGTGTAATTCAGTTGTGCATTGACAATGCTTCGACTTGTGCAGTGGATGTAATATGGATGTTTCTTATCATCCAACTACGTAAGCACAACTCCCAAGGTGTAGTTAGATGCATATGTCATGATATGGGATGGTTTGGACTAGTCATGTGCTTGTAGAATTGGAGTCTTTATGAGCTTCTATTTGAGGCTTTGAAATGCATTTTCACATTTCTTGGTCCAAATGAAGCGAGCATCTTTCTTTGTCAGCTTGATCAATGATTTCATGATCTTAGAGAAATTTTCCATGAATTGCCTATAGTTACCAGTGTGTCCAAGGAATGACCAAACATCTTTGATAGCTTTTTGGTTGATGAGTGATTCCTTGGATGATACTTATCTTTTTGAGGTCTACCTTAATACCTTCCTATGAAATTCAATGTTTCAACACAATTCCCTCTTACATTGTGAGATGGCTCTTTTGCCAATTGAGCCACAGATTTATCTTCACATATATTTTTAGCACTTGCTCAAGGTGGTCCAAGGCTTGCACAAACATAGTTTCATAAGTGGAGAAGTCATTCATGAAGACTTCCACTCCACTACTTATTTATTGTTGAAAGATACTTAAGATTAGGTGTTGGAAAATGGTAGGGGCACTACATGGACCAAAAGGCATCTTGTGATATGTAAGGGTCCCCTAAGGACTTGTGAATGTTTTTTTGGTGTGATCTTCTAGTGAAATCTAGATTTGGTTATAACCACTATAACTATCTAAAGAACTATAATAGCAATGCCCAGATATGGTGTCCAACAGCTGATCAACGAATGACAACGAAAAATAATCTTTGAATGTTGCCAAGTTTAACAGCCTAAAGTTAATACAGACCCACCATTTTCTACCTCTCTTTGGCACTATCACGAGTGGGTTGACCCACTCACTATCCACAATGGGGTAGATGAACCATGCCTTAAGGAGTTGCTCAATCTCCTTTTTGACGATTTGCTTCAATTTTTGGTTCAACTATAGTTTTGGTTGCCTCCTTGGCTTCATGGACGAATCAGTGTAAATGTTGTGCTGGCATATTTGTGGATCAATTCTAATGAGTTTTTGATATGACCAAGTAAAGGCTATTAATCATTTGTTGATCACTTTCAATAGTTTTTCTTTCTACTTAGGAGCAAGTTTGGCATTAAGTATGACTTGCTTGCCATTTTTTAAGAATGCATATTTTAGGCCGATAGGTAGATTTTTCAACTCTAGGGACTCTTGTTTAAAATTCTCAAGTATTCCAACTCTCCCCAATTGGTATCAGTGTTTTCATCATTAAAGAGTAGGTGATGAACTTGTTTTAGTTCATCCATGCCTACAACATAAGCATATGTCAGGCTCTTAGTAGGTTCCATGCACATTATGCTGTTACATGAATCAATGGTTAGCCACTGGGTGCCCTCTTATTTTGTGGCTGCTGTGTATAGAAACCTTCAAATATCTACCTCATGTGCAAATTGCTTACATGTAGAAATATATGCTCATTTCATAGACTAGAGTTTTTACATGCAATTGCACTCTCTATCACTGTACACAATGCATGGAACTCATCTCTTCTCGATCTTTCCAAATGCATTTTCCTTTGATATCTCCAAGGAAATATTTCTGATGTCCATTCTTGCATCAATAATGCTTAACCATGCCCTTCCATAATAATTGGAAAGTCCCCCTTGCAGTTTTCAACCTTGATTACTAGGAAATTGGTAGGATAAGACCACCCATAGATAGTGGTCACAATGTCTTCAACTAGTCTCAATGGAACAGTGATGGACTAGTCTACCAGTTCCAATATGATATTGCTCTTCTTAAGAGGTGGCAAGTTCTAAGTAGTATACATCTCATGAGAAATCAAGTTCATACTAGAACCTGAATCAAGAAGAGCCTTAGATGGTTCATTCCCAAAAATTTGTAAATAGATAAGGGGACTTCTAGGATCAGCTAATTTCTTAGGAAGGTTACCAGCTTGGATCTAATTAGATACAACATGAGCATGCAAAATAGTATGGATTTTGGGTGACATTTGGTTTGAAGGGGATTCGATGAAATGGTTTGCAGAGGATGAAGCAAGAGTAGGATGACCATCTGCCTAAGTCTGTGAGGGCCTAGTAGGGTTTTTGATTCGGAAGAATGGTCTTTTACAAGCATGAGATTTTGAACCCATTAGTTGATGAACCCATTATAGATTGATGGACCTGGTAGAATTACGTTACTGCAGCCAGGCTGGAAGTTCACCTTGCATGGATGGAGCAAGTGGTAGCTATGTTGAGGGTGGAGGAACAAGTGTAGAAACAAGAGGAGGATAAGGATAAAATGTGGGATCCCTACTAGAATGTGGAGAGTGAGCTCTGTAGTATTTGGGAGGGTGGTAGTCATGTTGGAAAGGAGCAACATGACTCGAAGAGTCATGTAGAGACAAAGGTTACTAAACATAATACCCATATGGATCTAGTTACCTATAAGGATATTGCTACCTTGGTGGTGGCATCCTCCATAACCACGGTTGGTGCCACTGTTAATATTGTTCATATAGTTGTAGTGGAGTTCCACTTGGATAATATTGTTATTGCTAGTAAAACTGCCTAGGATTGCCTTGAGGGTAAGGCAATCTTCTGGGTGTTTGCCTTCTTGTTGTTCATGGATTTAGAGCATACACCCCAGACTCTTGGAAGTGTGACATGATGGGGAAACATCCCTTAGGATGTTTGTATTGGTATATTTCACATCCACCATCATCATTTGATTTAGTTTCCCCAACTTCATCTATTGCAACAATCTTGCCCTTACCCCTTTGGTAGGCATGTTTAGCTTCTTTTCGCCTCATGTGGTTACAATCACTACTATGCTCTCTTGATTCTTTGATGATTTTCAAAGTAATTTGGAATTTTTCATCCAATAGAACCCACATTTTGTCCTCCTTAGCCAAAATTTCAGAGATAGACTCTTGGATCGGTAAGGTCTTTCTATTTATTATCTCATCAAGTGGTGATTCCTCTTCATTCTCACAAAATCAGACTTCCCTCTTTCTAATGGAAGGATCCATGTTGTATTCCTTTACACTTTCATGTTTCCTTAACTCTCCTTCTTATTTTGCTACTAGCTCAATTAGCCTTTGAATTTAATGGGTTCTAAGTTCTAATAATCTCCATTGGGCATAGATCCCAAGAGTTCTTCTCATTTCTAATCTAAGTCCATCTATGATATGGCAAAGTTGTTTTTGCTGAGAATAACCATGGCCAAGGCATTGGTGTATGAGAGAATAGTATTTTCCCATGGAAGCATCCAAGGGTTCATGTTTTTCCTGCTTCATCCTTAGATATTCCTTCTTAGATTAGACACTCTAGAGTACTTCTAACTCTTATTGATAAATAACTCTAGCATTGTACTCCACTTGTAGATAGATTCTAGATCCAAGGACTAGTACTAGCTTTCTACTTCCTTGATGAGTGTCTTGGAAAATAGTTTCAATTTGTGCTAATCATTTTTAATATTTTTTAAGGAATAAGCATCATGAAAATCTTGAAGATGTGTTTGTGAATCAGAGTTATATCCTCCTTTAAATATGGAAATATTGTTCATATCAAGCCATCTAATCCAACTATCCTTCACATTCTTGGTTGGAATTTTTATAGCCTCTACAATATTTAACATTCTTTGAGTTGCCAACAAAGGCTCATCATGATCATTATTTCGATGACTTCCTTTACTACCCCTTCGACCATTGTGGGCTTGGTGATCATGATTATTATCCCACTATTTACCTTCATCATAGTTGTTCTTTCCATGGTGTTTTTAAGAACCAAAAGAGGAAGAAGAAGATGTAGATGAAGAGGATGAAGAGGGAGGAGGACTACCACCACCATGGTTTTTTCCAACTCTTCTTTGGTTATCACAACCACGTTCATCAGTTTTCTTGTCCTCTTGATGCTTTTCCAAGTCCCTGCCTTGACTGCCATCTTTACCTGAATGTGGGTTGTTTATAGTGGATCATAGATTCAGGGCTACACCTCCATCACTAGTAATAATGGGTGGAGAATCTTCATGTTGAGAGCCCTCAGAGAGATGGTCCTCATTGTCATCTTGGTTATGTAGGAATAAGGGATTGGTGAACCATTTTCCCTTCACAAACTCATGGTGCGTCTCCTAGTGTCAATCTCTCCTGCATTGTGTTTTAGTGGGACGATAGCCCTAGTAGTCATAATCATGAACAACGTACTCCTTTTAAAGATCTTGGATGCCCAACTTGTTAAGAATTTGAAGTAGAATCATGAGCATAGATTGATCAGGAGGCATTATAATGTTACCTTTTATATTAGACTATCGTAGTTGTGCATCTTGATGCAGGATGAAGTTGAAATCAGGCGCACACTCATTTGGATGAGTATATACCACCTTGCATTCTTGAAAGACTAGTGGTTGAATATCATCATGCCTTTAAGAAGAAGATATTTTGCAATACAAATAAAATATCAGTGTGCTTATGTGATTATATTATTTGAGAATGATTTTGACCTTAGGGTTCATCCAATGATGTTAATGATGTTCACTAAACCTAGATAGCATACATTTCAAACAAAAAGATTCCCTGACAATGGCATTAATGTTAAGTGGTCAAGGTACCCCCTATGCCCAAAAATACAAATCACGAAGCATTCATGCATGATTTGGTCAAATTTCATAAACTCTATGTCTTCTAGTACACTAGTCTTCTAGGAAGTGAACTTTGCCCTAATAGTCATTCATTATCTTCTCAATTACACTTGTGATGCATAAGGTATGGTTAAGTGTAATCAAGGTATATATTTTTTACTATTTTATGTTTTATGTTCTTGGTGCTTAAATAGAGAAATGAAGTAATTTAATAACTAATTTAATTTAACTAATTAACTAATCTATAACTAGTCCTAACATAAGCATCTAGTCTCACTTTTCATACACGTCTTGAACCCACATATCGACTACTGGGATTAGCAAGCACTATGCTTTTGGGTGAACCAAGCAATAATGCTTTTGGGATTACCAAGCGAACACATGTTTACACTCAAAGTGGTCATACTTATGTGTTTAATCTATTTAGCTTAGTTAATTAACTAATCACTTGAAGTCTAATGTAGCTTAATTAATTGCATAATTACTGAAAACAATAAATGCATAAATAAATTAATAATCTATTCCAAGTGTTGTAAGGTTTGATCAAAAGCCTCATCTTTATTGCCATTCACACTGGTGTGCTCAGGCATAATAGTGCTTGAATAAAGGTCCATACACTTTCTGACTCCTACTGTGGGCACTTAGAGAAATATTTTAACTCTCAAATGATAAAACTGCAAAAGCTCTACTACAACTATCACAAGACATCCATAAACATAGCTAGTAAGCATGTATTTATAGACTTTATTTTAGTGCTACATCAATGGGGCCCCATAGACATAGTAAATGCTATGCTGATGTAGCCCTGTTGATGGGGCAACACCACGAAGATGGGGCTGCATCGATGGGGCCTTGTCAACATGACACAACAATAATTCATCAAAGAGTTAAGTCCTAATTAAGTCCTAATTATATTCCTCTATGCTCTTCATTTTACACAACTCTCCTTATTCTTTTGCCACCTGTTCTACTAGCCTTTGTATTTTATGGGCTCTTAATTCTAATAATCATCCTTGGGCATAGATCCCAAGGGTCTCCCTTGTTTTGTTACAAAGCCCATCTATGATGTGGAGAAGTTGCTATTTTTAGAAAAACCATGGCTTACACATCTATGTACTAGAGAATAGTATCTATCCAAGGCTACATCCAAGGATTCATGATTTGCTTATTTTCATCCTTGGATTTGTTTTCTTAGATTGGAAACTCTTTTGTAGGTTTGGTATTTTTCATTAAAGAGCTTAAGCATTGTGGACCACTAGTGGATTGAATTTAATTCTAACAATCTATACCAACTTTCAGCTTCCTCTATTAGTGTCCTTGAAAAGATCTTAAGCTTTTGCCACTTACTTTCAATGTTTTGTAAGGTGTAGGCATCATGGAAGGCTTGTAAATGATGTAAGGGACTAGAATTATAGCCTCCCTTAAATTTATGAGTGTTATTCATATCAAGCCATTTGATGCATCTTTTCCTTTGATTCCTATGAGGTATTTGAACTATCTCCCTAATTTGTATCATGCTTCTATTAGCCAACAAGGGTTCATCTTCATTAGAGATGTCATGGTGATAATCTCTATTTCTATTTGTTTGATAGTGATGATCTCATCTATGCTCACTTTGATGTCTTTCATCTTAATTTTGTGTTTTGTTTCTATCTTCATCTTGATCCCTTAGTGTATCTCTATCTCTATACATACATTCATCTTCGTCAGAACTAGATGTTGAAGAGAAAGAGGAAGATGGTGACCTAGGAGAATCACCATGGATCCTATATCTTCCCCTATAGTTCCTTAATTCATCTCTTCTAAGTTTAGAGGAGGTTTTAGGCCTTGAGGCCTTCCTTGTTTTAATACTTACTCCATCTCCTCTAGGATTGTCTGCATTAGTTAAATGTAGTCTTTGAATGCGGGAAGGGTCTAAATGAGCATATGAGACCCCTGTGTTTAGTGATTCACTTTAATTCTCTTCAATATAGATCCTACCATTTTTCCTTCTAGTGTTCTCATCATGTGATAGATTATTGGCTCTATGTGAAGAAGACATGTTTTTAATTAATAATATGTGTGACTTAAAATATTAATATTTTAAAAAGATAGCTTGTTAATGCTTTTCCAATGATCATTTGCAATATAACTAATCTAGATAACTAGCACCATCCTCGACAATGGTGCCAATGATGAGCAGCGAGTACCCCCTATGCCCAACCATAAAAATCACAAGCATTCACATGTAATCTGGTTAAATTCCATGGATGGGACTAGTGTGATATCTAGATTGTTAAGCATTGATCGTAGATCATTGTCTTCTCACTTGGACTAGTGGTAGTTTGGTCATGTATGGTTTAGTCCAAAGTGAGGCATATGATTATTGATGTTGTGTGGCTCTTAAACTAATTGAATGATAATATAAAAATTAATTAATTAATCTAATTAATAACAAGAAGATAAATTCTAAGCTAGTCTAAAGATGATGAGTGTCCATTCCTAGCTTACCAAAGACGTCCTAAACTCATGTATCCATTACTAGGATTACCAAGTGTTATGCTACTAGATGAACCAAGCAATAATGTTGTTGGGATTACTAAGTGAATATGTGTTTATGCTCGAAATTGATTGTACATGTTCTAACAATTGATTAATATGCATAAAAATGTAAATATTAACTAAGTACATCAAAATTAAATTACATTAAAAGTAAATCTATTCTAACTTTGATGAGTGGCAAGGTACCCCTACGTCCAACTATACGAATCATAAGCATTCATGCATGATCTAATCGAATTCTGAACATCTTAAGTTTCTATGTATACTAGTTCTAGGATGTGAAATCTAATCGTGACAATCGTTGTCTTCTCAACTACACTTGTCAAGCTTAATTGTATGGTTAAGTGTAATTAAGGCACATGATTTTTATTATTTTATATTTTATTTATCTACAATTAATAGGAAGTTAAAACTTAATTTATGAACCAATTTAACCTACCTAATTACTAATCAATAACCAACTATCTTAACATAAGTATTCGATCCCACCTTCCATGCACATCCTAAACACGTATAACGTTGCTGGGTTACCAAATGTTAAGTGTTGCTAGAATTACCAAGAGTCATACACATGCTTGAAGTGGTCGTACTTATGTGCTTAATTAATTTCTATTTAATTGAACTAGCTTACTTTAGCTTAATTACTTAGGACCATTAAAGGAAATTTCATAAACCATTAAATGCATAAATAAAATAATTAAGATAGCTAAGGTGCTACAAGGTTTGATTAGAAAGCTCATCTTTATTATCGCACACACTACTGTGCTTAGGTACAGTAGTGCTTGAATAAATATTTGTACACTCAATGACTCCTGCTATGGGCCTTTGGAAAATATTGTAACTCTAGAGAAAAAAACCTACAAGAGTTTTGCTATGCTATGAAAAAAACTATATGGTGATCGTATGCCTAAGCACTATATTTATAGGCTAACATATATCCCGTGATATCGGATATTTGACATTGCATCTTAGAACTTGATATTTTGTACTTGATATCAAGGCTTTGATATATATTTGATATTGGAGCTAGGAAAAATATGATTCATCATACCCCCATAAATGAATGAAAACTCATCCTCGAGTGAACAAGAGGAGGAACAAGTTCCTTACAAAATATTGGGAAGGTATGGGATTACTGACTAACATGCAAACTAACTCAGATGAAATAGATAGACTCTAAGTATCCCAAGTATACGGATTTATAATCTTTTACAAAATTATGTGTTCATGAAAATAGAATGGAACACCTTGAACAAAACTGACATCCAACTCCTCTTGGTAGCTAAAGAGCAAGAGAGAAGATTCAATGATAATGGTCCTCATCACATGATGTTGCTACTTATCCTTTGGTGAAGATAGTCCACTTCTAGTTTGCACTTCCCACTACAATCACAAAAAAATCACAAATTAGTATGCAATGTGTAATGTATAACTTTAAGTACGTTATATCATCGGTGGCTACACTTGGCTAGGTTATGATTATGGTGGATTGATTCCTTTAATAGTGTTAATAGGGTGAAATGGATAAGTGATCCATTATTAAATTTTAAAAAGACCAATGTAATGAAATTTTTAAAGAGGTTTTAAGAATTCAAAATAATAAAAATAGGATTTCACAGAAAATGTTGTGAAGATGAACACAATTAGATGTCATTAATGGGACACACAAAAGAATTTGATTATGAGAATGTCTAAGGATAAAGAGCTTAACTAATCCAACCAAAAGGTATGTAAGTGGGTCCTCCCCAAAGTAGGCACATGCCCTTTATTTCCCTTGCATAGCTTTAAATCGAGGAGTCCATGGACCCCATGGATAATTAATGGTTATAGAAAGTTAAGTACAAAAACTTGAAAGAAACTACCTAAGAATCTCTACACATCCAACTTAGACATCAAACAAGAACATGAAACTGGTAGTGAGTTGAGACATGGAAAGCACAGATGAATGAAAAAGAGAGAGTGGAATGGAGTTCTTAATTGAGGTCACATGAAGTTCCTTATGAATTTTGTGGTTAAATGACTTGATAAAATCCATATTTAGTTCAAACAAAAATCAACCACATTCAGTGACATTGCATCGTCATTCTAAGACTAGTCCATCCCCCTAAGACACAAGAGTGCTCCCATAGAAGAACCACCATTCCTTATAAAAGAAGAAAAGAGTAGTAGGAAGTGAGAAAGGGCCTTAGTTAGAGGGGACATTTAGTCATGGGTAACATGTATATTTAGTTCCATAACTAGTGCTTGTGGCCTGTTTATTTTGTCTAAGGGATGTGCTTTGAATTCCCATTGTTTGTTTGTTTTTTTTTGAATGGGAACCACACCATGCAAAGACTTATTCAACTTCCTATTATTGGTCGACACGGAATGATAAGAAATCTATGAAAACACACATGCACCCAAGTAAGTAAAAAGGCACAAAGAGTATCGAGTCCCCTTGAAATCACACCTTGTTCAAACCTTTGAATCCTTTCCAAATTTGGAAACTACCAAGGTTACAAATTTGTTAAAGTTTTAGTAATGAAAAAGGGATCTCATATTTCCAGAATAAGAAAAACCATAGAGTTTGTGGATGGATGGATGTTATGGACTTATTGCCTATTTCATGAAAAAGAAACCATCTCCCAATCATTAATAACAAAATTCAAAGTTAGAATCTAGACACCAACAATCAAATGATCGAATAGCACATGCCCACATCAAACAAACCACACTGTACCCAATTGGCAATAAGGCATGTTATTATTAAAACACTATAAGAAAATCACATTCAAATAAAGAAAATATATAAGAAATTTTAAAATAATTAATAAAAATCAAACATATTAATGATGTTGGAAATTTTTTTTTTGAAAAATTAATAACATAAAAATAAAAAGGTGTAAGATAAAGAATGTGTAAAATAAAAAGTTGTAAAAATAACAAAGTGTAAAACAAAAATGTATAAAGAAAAGACAAAGAACTGAGGAGTTGCTTATATAATTAGCATGGATGACCATCTCCCCCACAACTAAGTTAAAAGGAGGAGATTCAAAAGATTGAGCATGGTTGTCCATCTAATGAAGTGTTTGTTGCATTAGCTTACTTAGGCTTGTGGAAAGGTTTGACTTATTGTATGTTGACTAGCTATTCCTTTTCTAGGCTCTTAGGTTTGTAGATCATAATGACCTTAGAAGGAAAAGTTTTATAAATTATATAAGGTCCTTCCCACAATATCTAGAACTTAATTCATTGAGGTGTGTGTGTGGGGTTTTAGTAGAGGACCTTATCTCCTAGTTGAAATTTGACTTTCCTAATTCTAAGGTCATGGCACTTTTTGTTGAATGTCTTATGCAACTCATTAGATGATAGGGCCACCAATCAATTTTTGTCTAATAAGTTAAGATTCATTGATCTTTCTTTTTATGCTAGACTTAAGTCAAGGTCAAGGTCATAGGCTGTTGAAAGTGTACGAAGGTCAAATTGAATAGGAAATGTTGCAATTTTCTGTACACAAACTCATAGGGAGAATAGCCTATAGGGAGTTTCCATGTTGAGTGGCAGGCCTAGAGGAAATCATTGAGTTTTGTGCTCTAGTATCTCCTATATTTGCTAAAATTTTTTGTTATGATTTTTATGATTTCCTTATTTTTAACCTTAGCTTGGCCATTGGCTTGGGGATGGTAGGGTGTTTTTAGTTAATGTTCAACCCCTAAGCATTGCATAAGCTTTTGAAAGGTAGTGCCTGTAAAGTGGGCTTCATTATCAAAAATTAATACACGTGGCACACCAAACCTATTTACAACATTCTATTGTACAAACCGAGTAGCAGTAGGAGATGTAAAATTAGTGATGGCTACTACTTCTACCCATTTCATACAATAATAAATAGTGACTATGATGTATGCCTTTCCATTTGACATTGGTGTGATGGGACCCATGAAATCAATGCCCTTGATGTTTCCAATGGTTGGATCCACTATTGAGGTCCCTCCATTTGAGCAGTCATTCCACCATCTCATTGGTAGCATTCACAAGAGCGGAGAAATTGGTGAGCATCCTTGAAGATTGTTGGCCAATAATACCATGCTTTTCAGATTTTAATGGTCATGCATCTCCCAACATGGTGGCCTCGATAAGGACCCTCATAAGCATCCTAGAGAATGCATAGTTGATCAGCATCAGGGACACACCAATGAACCAGGCCATCAATGCACACCGTGTAGAGGTGTCTATTATCTCCATGAAGCATTTTACTTGGTGAAGAAATTGTTATTTTTTTTGGTGGTCCAACCCTTGTGGCATCTCTTGAGTGAGAAGATAGGTGAAAATTCCATCATACCATTTAGGTTCAGTGGGCAATTATTTAGTTATAACCCCAACAAAGGGGAGTTTGTCAAGAAACAAATCAGATAGTGGGCTTTCCTTCTCTTTATTGTCCCATCACAACTAAGATAAGTGGTTAGCAACCATATTCTCAGTTCCTTTTCGATCTACCATCATAAGATTGAATTCTTGTAAGATCACTAGTGACCATATGACATGGGAGCTCATTGTTAGCTTATTCATGAGGAAGCAAATTACACTATGGTCTATGTGCACAAACACTTTGTATTCAAGCACATAATGCCTTAACGTTTCCAGAGAAAACACCATTGCCATCAATTTCTTTTCTATGATGGTGTAGTTCAATTATGCCACCACAATGCTTCAGCTTGTGCAATGGATGTAATATGGATGTTTCTTTTTGTCCAATTGTGTAAGAACAACTTCCAAGGCATAATCTGATGCATCTGTCATAACATGAAATGGAATGGACCAATCATGTGCTTATAAAATTGGATTTTCTAAATGTTTCTCCTTTAGTTGTTGGAACACTTTTTCACATTCCTTGATCTAGACAAATGGAGCATCTTTCTTTGTTAGTTCAACCAATGGTTTTGCAATCTTAGAGAAATTTTCTATGAATCGCTAGTAGTAGCTAGTATGTCCAAGGAGTGATTGAACATCTTTTATAATTTCTTGTTGGCAGGTAATTCCTTGGATGATTGTTATTCTTTTAGGGTCGATGTCAATTCCTGCTTATGAGATTCAATGCCCCAATACAATGCCCTCTTAGACCATCAGATGAATCCTTTTTTAATTAAGCCGCAAGTTTATTTCCACACATATTTTTACTACTTGCTCAAGATGATCCAAGGCTTGCTCAAATGTATCTCCATAGGTAGAGAAGTCATCCATAAAGACTTCTACTCTGCTACCGATCTACTACTGAAAGATGCTTAAGACTAGGCATTGGAATGTAGCAAGAGCATTGCATAGACCAAAAGGCATCTTGTAATATGCAAAGGTTCCCCATGGACTCATGAATGTTGTTTTGGCTTGGTTCTTTGGCATGATCTAGATTTAATTATAGCCACTATAAGCATCCAAATAACTATAATAGTAATGCCCAGATATGGTTTCTAACACTTGATCAACAAGTGACAATGGAAAATGGTTCTTTAATGTTGTCATATTCAACAACTAAAAATCGATGCAAACTCATCACTTACCACCTTTCTTTGGCACAACCACAAGTGGACTAATGCACTCACTATTTACAATGGGATAGATAAACCCCACCTTGAGGAGTTGTTTGATTTCCTCCTCGATAGTCTACTTCAATTTGGGGTTGAATCACCTTTGTGGCTGCCTGATGAGTGGCATGGTACCCCTACACTCAACCATATGAATACGAGTGTTACACGTGCGATCCAGTCGAACTCCACAGACTAAGTGCCTACATGCCTCATGGAANTCACTATCTGTTGTTGGGATCACCAAGCGTAACGCATGTGCTCGAAGCGGTCGTATTGAATGCACTTAACTATGGGAGAAGGGTTGAGAAAGATTTAATCAACTAATAAAGAATTTAAAAGATAAACAATAAATAACAATAAATAAAGTCCTATCTAGCTTAGTCCATGCACTGCAAGGTTTATCCAAGAAGTTCGTCTTTATTTCTATACAAAAACTTGTGTTCAGGTACAATATTTGCTCGAATAAAGATCTGTTTACTTTGGAGCTCCTACTGTGGGCACATGGAAATTATTCTATCTCTGGAGAGGTAAAATTGCCAGAGTTTTACTACAGTTTAGGCCTAAACTAAGAAACAAGGGAGAGTCGCCTCTTATTTATAGACTTGGCGATGCACTGCAATATCGAGTACGCGATATCACAAGGGAAGACGTGATATTGCATATGCGATATTGCAGGGGATGTGATATTGCGGCGGATACGATATCGCGTATGCGATATTGCGGCCCATGTGATGTCGCATCCCATCACTACCTATTTGGCTTCATCACTAGGTTAGTGTAGATACAATGTTGGTATATCCTAGGATCAATCCCTATGAGTTTAGGATATGACCAAGTAAAGGCTGTTGACCATTTTTCAACCACATTCAACAACATTAGTTTCTATTCTACAGCAAGATTTGCATTGATTATTACTAAGTTTCCATTTTTAAGAATACATATTCCATGTTGGCAGGTAGAGTTTTTTTATTCAAGGGGATCTTATTTAAAATCTATAGGAATTTCCAACTCTCCCTAATAGGTATCATCATTTGCATTATTAGAGAGTTGGTGATGAACTTGCTCTAGTTCATGCATGCTTATGACATAAGCACATGTCAAGCTCTTAGTAGGTTCGATGCACAGTTTGCTACTTTCAGAATTAGTAGTCAGCCATAATGTGCGCTCTTATTTTGTGGTTGCTATGTATAGACACCTTTGAATATCTGCTTCAAGTGCACACTACCTACACGTGGAAATGAATGCTCATTTAATGGACCAAAGCTTCTACATGCAATTGCACCCTATATTACTATACATGATGCATGGAACTCACTTCTTGATCTTTCCAAATGTATTTTCTTTATATATCTCTAGGAAAAGATATCTGATGCCCATTCTTGCATCAAAAATGCTCAACCATGCTCTTTCCATTATTATTAAGAAGTCCTCTTTATAGTTATTAACCTTGATTACTAGAAAATCAACAGGGTAGGACCACCCATAGATAGTGATCACAATGTCTTCCACTAGTCCTAATGCAATAGTAATGCATTAGCCTAGAAATTCCAATTGGATATTATTCTTCTTGAGGGGTGGTAGGTTCCAGATAGTAAACATCTCATGAGAAATTAAGTTCACACCAGAACTTGAATCAAGAAGATATTTACATGGTTCATTCCCAACAATATGTAATAAATAAGAGGACTCCTAGGATTAGCTAATTTCATGGGAAGGTTCCTAGCATGGATCCAATTAGATTTGGCATGAGTGAGCATAACAGTATGGATCCTGGGTAGTATTTAGTTTGAAGGAGACTTGAAGGAATAGATACAGAGAGAGATGGAGAAGTAGGATTTCAAACTACATGTGTATGTGAGGGCTTAAGTGGATTGTTGGATTAGAAAAAAGGTATTTTTCATGATCTATTATTCAAACTAGTTGGTTGATGAACTAGTTGTAAATTAACAGCCCTTATAGCATTGTGTTATTGCGGTTAGGTTGGAAGTTCATCCTACATAGATGGAGCAGGTAGTAGTTGTGTTAAGGGTGGAGGAATAAGTGCAAGAACATGAGAAGGATAAGGATAAAAAGTGGTATCCCTTCTTGAATGTGGAGACTAAGTCCGATAATATTCAAGAAGGTAGTAGCAATGTTCAAAAGTAGAAATGTGACTAGAAGAGTCAAGTGGAGATAGGGGTTGCTGAATGTAATACCCATATAGGCTAGGTTATTTGTAAGGATATTTCTACCTTGGTGGTAGCAATGCCCATGACTATGGTTGTTGCCATAGTTGATACTACTTGTATGGTTACAGTGGAGTTCGACTTGGATAATACTATTGTTGTTGATTGAAGTACCTAGGATTGCCTTGAGAATATGGTAATCTTTTGGGTGTTTACCTTTTTACTAGTCATGGATTTAGAGTGTACACCCTAGACTCTTGTAAGTGTGACACGATGGGGCAACATCCCTTAGGATGTTCATATTGATAGATGTCACACCCACCATCATCATCTAATTCAATTTCTACAACTTCCTCTATTGTGGTAATATTACCCTTACCCCTTTGATTGACACATTCAACTTCCTTTTGCCTCCTGCAATGACAATCACTACCTTGTTCTTTGGACTCTTTAGCAATTTTTACAATAGCTTGAAATCGGCTATCCATAGAGTCTGATAACTGATCTACCTTAGCTAAAATTTTAGAGGTGCTTTTTTAAATCAATAAGGTCTTCTACTTCACCACCTCATCAAGTGATGATTCCTCTTCACTATCACAAAATCAAACCTTCCTCTTTCTAATGGAAGAATCACGATTGTATTCTTCTACACTTTCACATTTCCTCAACTCTCCTTCTTCTTTCACTACCTACTGAATCAACTATTGAATTTGATGGGCTCTTAATTTTGACAATCACCCTTGGGCATAGATGCCAAGAGTTCTTATCATTTCTAATTAAAGTCCATCTATGATGTGGCAAAGTTGTTCTAGTTGAGAATAACCATGGCCATGACATTTATGTAATAAGGAATAGTATCAGCCCATGGTAGCATCCAAGGATTTATGTATCCCTTGTTTCCATCCTTGGATTTGCCTCCTCAATTTGGACACTCAAGAGTACATCTAATATTTGTTGTTAAATAGTTCTGGCATTATACTCCACTATTTGATGGATTCTGGTTTTAAGAACTAGTACTAGCTTTTTGCTTCTTTAATGAGTATCCTAGGAAACAACTTAAGATTTTTCCAGTTGTCTTCTATATTTTGTAAGGCACAGACATCATGGAAAGCTTGAACATGGTTCTATAGATCTGAGTTATATCCTCCTTTGAACTTAGGGATATTATTCATGTCTAGCCTCTTGATCCAACTATCACTAATATGCCTTGTAGGAATTCTCATTGCCTCTACAATGTTTAGCATGCTTTAGGTAGCAAGCAAAGGCTCATCGAGGCCATGATTTAGGTGCTAAAAATGCCCTCTAAAACCCCTGCATTCATGGTGGTAGGTCTCTCTTGAATGCTAGTGCCTCAGGTCTTGACTTGACTGATGGTCCCTACGATCATCTTGGTCCCATCGATCACCTCCATCATGATTATGCCCCCTGCAGTTATGTTCAGAGCTAGAAGAGGAAGATGATGATGATGAAGTTGAAGAGGAAGGAGGACTAGCACCATCACAGTGCCTACCATTCCCTCTTCGGTGATCACGACCATGATCACGATCATGTTTCTTGTCCGCATCCTTGCCATGACTATTTTCCTTGGATTTCCCTTTGTCATTAGATCCATTCTTACTAGAACTTGAATTATGGATCATGGACCACAGGTTCTATTTTTGACCTTGTTCATTGAAGTCAAAGAGAGGAGTTTTGTTGAATGGAAAACCCCCAAAGAAGGGTTCTCCACAATCTTTTTGGTACGTTAGGTATTGAAAATCTTTGAACCACTTCCCCTTCACAGATGTGTAGCTCTGCTCTAGCTATTGATCCCTTAGATGTTGTGCCTTAGTGGGATGATAATCCCTAGCATCACTCTCTTGCACAAAATACTCAACATGAAGTCCCTGGAGGCCCAGTCGCATAAGAGTTTGTTGGAGCATCGTAGGAACGGATCGATTGGGCAGCAACACAATGTTGCCCTCCATGTCTTACCACCACACTAGTTCATCTTGGTGTAGGATGAAGGCAAAATTGGGTACATACTAATAAGGATGGGAATATATCATTTTATATTGTTGGAACACTTGTTAATTTACTTCATTAGACCTAGGCAGAGAATCACTCTTGTGAGAAGAAGACATCTTGTGTTAGAAAACCATAAATGTAGTGTGCTTTCTTAAAATTGTTGTAATTATTTTAATGTATGATATGAATTTAGGGTTCGTTCCAACTATCTTAAATAAATTTTCACTAAGTCCTAGATAGTGCACATAACAACTAAAGGTCCTCGACAATGGCATCAATGATGAGTGGTGAGGTACTAATGTCCAACCATAAGAATCACTAGCATTCACAAGTGATTTGGTCGAATTCTGCAAACCTTAAGTTCCTAAGTACACTGGTTCTAGGACATGAAATCTAATCGTGAAAATCATTGTATTCTCAAATGCTCTTGTGGAAATTAATTATATGGTTAGGTGTAATTAAGGCACATGATTTTTATTATTTTATATTTTATTTATCTACGATTAACAACTTGAAACTTAATTTATGAATAAATTTAACTAATCTAATTGCTAATCAATAACCAACTATCCTAACATAAGTATCCAATCCCACCTTCTGTGCACATATTGAACATGTATAATGCTACTAGGTTACCAAACATTAAGCATTGTTGGGATTACCAAGAGCCATATGCATGCTCGAAGTGGTCGTACTTATGTGCTTAATTAATTTCTATTTAATCAAACTAGCTTACTTTAGGTTAATTACTTGGGAGCATTAAAGGAAATGACATAAAATGTTAAATGCATGCACAGAATAATTAAGCTAGCCAAGGTGCTACAAGGTTTGATTAGAAAGCTCATCTTTATTGCCGCACACACTACTGTGCTTAGGTACAATAGTGCTCAAATAAAGATTTGTACACTCAATGACTCCTATTGCGGGTACTCTGAAAAATATTCTAACTCTGGAGAAAAGAAACTGCAAGAGTTCTGCTATGCTATGATAAAAACTATATGGAAACTGTGTGCCTAAGCACTATATTTATAGACTAGCACATACCCTATGATATCGAATATTTGACATTGCATCTTGGGACCTGATATCACATACTCGATATCAAAGCTTCGATATTGGATATCCAATATCAAAGCCAGGAAAAATATGATTCATCATATCCCCATGACTAAATGAAAACTCATCCTCGAGTGAACAAGAGGAGGAATAAAATAGCCAAGAAAAATACAATTCATCAAAGTGAAAGTGTTGCAATGAATATGAATCAATCTCGATCTTATTGCCATTCAATAAATGTGTCTAGGTACAATGCCACTCAAATAAGACTAACTGACTTAAATCCACACTATGGGAAGTCACTAACTATTTTCTAGAATTACAAAATAAAATGGCAAGAGTTTGGATAAACAACTAACTAAATGGTGCTAAATGAGTGATGGGTGCTCACATATTTATAGGCAAATACAGGCATTGCATCAACGAAGATGTGTTAACACATTTAGCTACATTGATGGGGCATTATCAATGAGGATGCATCGATAGGGATGCATTGACAAGTCTACGTCAATACATCTAAGATGTGTTTCTAGTTAATGCATCAACACATTTTCATCCACATGTGTTGATGAAGTTACCCAACATATCATGTTTCATCAATTAGTTTTCACTTTATTTAAACGCAACATACCAAAAACCCTTCATGAGGAGTCATAGGCCACAAAAAGGAAGTCAAGAAGAGAACACAACAAATCCCCTTGAGGTTACATCCTTTGCCATTCCCACTTGGTCTTTCCCTTTTTCTTGAAGGCACAATGATTAGTAGTTAATTTTAGTTTCACGTAAGAAGAACCATATTGCTTTCATCATAAAGACCTCTTATTTAAAGAAATTGGAGGGGTGGATGATGTGGTCTCACTACATTACACAATTATTTACCTAATCAACTTGATAGCATAGGATAAAAACCCAACACATGGTGTTGACTTCTGTACCATGACTGGCAATAGTATTAACAAACACATAGTAGACATTCATGAAACATAAAGAAATGACTTAAGAAAAGAGAAAATTATAAAGAAAAAAATAACAAGAAATAGAAAACATATTAAGAATCAAAAAATTTTGAAGAAATAGGAAAAAGATAAAAAATTGTAAGACAAAAAAGTAAAAATGGACTTATTAGGTCTTGATTCAAGATGGGGCATCTCCCCCATGACTAAATTCATGGATGAGCATTGGAAAATGGACCACACATTCCCTTAGTTATACACCATAAGTTTTCCATTTATCATCTTTAATGATTTATTTTTTTTCTTGGTAGCACATTTAACATTCATGATAATCACATTTTGATCATTTGGAGACATATCTTTAGCTAGACTAAAATGTTTTTTCTTTGTAAGGGGTATAGACATGTTTCCTAGTTTATTTTCTATTTTAGTTCTTGTGTCCTCTTGTTCAACATCTTCTTTTGGTGTATAGTCAGAGTATAAGATGTGCTTTTCTAAGTTCTCTATTTGGTTCACTTTCTTAGGGTTTCAAACTAATAATTGAATTAGATGTTTCCATGCATCTTTTGAACAATTTTGTATTCTCATTTTTGAGCCATGGGGTATCTTTTGGTTTAGTGGCTATTGTGTAGACTTGGTTTTGCACATAGACTTGTTCTTTAAGTTTGTTGTGGGTTGGTATAAGGATTTTGTTAATACTTTGAACTTTTGGCTCACAACTGCACCCTATATCATTATTAGTAATGCATGGAATTTTCTGTCTCTCCACAATAATAGGTTCATCCTTTATGTTTTGTGTCAGAGTAGTAATGATTGTTGGCTCTTGATTAGGATTAGGAGACATTATTTTTGTGAGGAAGGGTGTTGCACCAGATTGGCCTTGTGTTGGTTCTAATGAGCTAAGAGGTCTACAAGTTTTATTCACATTTGTGGAAACTATCTTAAAGAAAGGATGTTTTTGAGACTTTTGCTGAGATCTACTAACATTATCATTTACTTGTATGTTCATAGCACAAGTTGCATTTATCTGTTGAGGTTGTGGTGCCAACCCTTCCTGCATTGTTGATGGTGACATATGATGGAGGGAAGTATTAGAGTGTTGAGAATGTGACATATGATGAGAGGCATGGGATGATAATCTCACAAGAGATGTTATGCGTTGATGATATTCATGATAGTAGTAGTAGTGATTTGAGGTAGAGGAAGTAGAATCATTTTGAGAAATAGATTATTGAACATAGTATCCATAAGGGTCCATTTGGCAATAAGGGTATTTCTAGTTTGTAGATGGCATCCCCCATGATTGTGGGTTTTTCCACTGTGGTTGATGATAGTCTTAAGGTTGATAAGAAGTCTGACTAGGATAGTACTATTTATTATAGGATTGTCTATAATTACTTTTTGGGTAAGGCAATCTCCTAAGAATTTACTTTTTTACAAGCTTGGGATTTAGAGCAAAAGCCCCAATCTCTTGTAGATGTAACATAAGTGGTCAATA
>MNCI01003236.1:5527-17410 GCA_015680685.1 Gnetum montanum
GATCTATCTTCCTTGGTGGCTATATTCATTGGGCCATATGGTTGTTGGAGTATTTGTTGATGGCCCAGAGAAAGTAACATGAGGTGTTGGGTTTGAGGAGGGAGCTACACCACAGTGTTGGACTTGTGCTAGGTTGGAAGGTGTAGTGGGCTTAGAATTGTGCTGTCCCTTCTTACGGTCATGTTTAAAGAAGGGATGCCTATGATGTTGTGGAGGATTCCCACTGCTATTAATAGTATACACACAAGTAACGTTTGTGGGTTGATGCTATGATGCAAATCCCTTGGGAACAACTGGTGGTGATGTAGAAGGAGGTGAAGGATGAGAATATTGAAATTGAGGATGAGTGTAAGGTACCTAAGGTGGTGGTCCTGTTGGAAAGGATATGGGTTGATAGTATTGAGGAGAATAATGATCATGTGGTGAGATAGAGGATGTTGACCCAGTTGGGGAAACAAGATGTTGGACTTGATAAGCACTTAGGTTCGGATGGTATGAAGGGTATAACTAGTTTGGGGGTGGCCTCCCCCACAATTGGAATTGTTGCCACTATGATTGAACACACTATCTCTATATAAACTCTAGATGTAACATTCTTCCCCAATGCTCCTGTAAATGTGACATGATTGGACATTGGCCCTTGGGGTGATCGTATAAAAAAATGTTGCATTGATATGTATGATTGGCAGTTGAGCTCTTATTTTTTTCAACCTTTCTTCTGATTGTTTAAGGATATTTTGTCCTGCTTCTTGGTTTATCATGACTCTACCTCCAATAATGTTGGCATATTCTCCACATTTTTTATGCATCCATTCCATCATCTTATTGATCTTTGCCTCAATTTCAGCCAATGATTGTAGTGTTGGCAAAGATGGTTCCACCTCCTTGAGGTGAGTTGATTTCTCCTCTTCATAATCATGGGCCCTTGTTGATTTTTGGGCATATTGAGATTTTTCAATGTTCTCCCATTTAGCCATTTCTCCTTCTTCTTTTGCTACCCATTTGATAAGCTGTTGGAATTGATGGGTTCATAGCTCATATAGTTGGCCTTGGGCATACATCCCTAGGGTTTCCCTTGTTTCATTACAGAGCCCATCTATGATGTGATACATTAGCCTTTCCTCGGAGAACTCATGGCCTGGGTAGTTGTTTAACAATGCATAATATCTTTCTAAGGCCATGTCCAAGGGTTCATGTTGCACTTGTTTCCACTCTTGGATTTGTCTCCTCAAGGCTGACACTCTTGCATGGGTTTGATATCTTTCGTTGAAGTGCTCTACCATTGTTGGCCAATGTCGGATTGATTTTGGTTTAACGACCTATACCATACTTTTTCTTGGCCAACGAGTGCTATAGGAAAGAGCTTAAGTTTTTGCCATCCATTATCAATGTTGTTCCATGCACAGGCATCATAAAAGGCTTGTAAATGTTGTTGTGGATCTAAATCATAGCCTCCTGAGAAATTGGAAAAGTTGTTTAAGTCAAGCCTGGATAGATGGCTTTCCTTGCCATGCCTGTTGGGTATTTGAATAGCCTCTTGTATATGCGTTAGGCTCGTAGTGGCCAGTAGGGGTTCATCATCACTGGGTCGGTTATGCATTCGTGAGTTGGGATGATGTTGTCTTCATTTATGCTTATAGGAAACCTCTACATTAGATTGAGTAATCCAAACATTGTCTTCATCATCATATAATTCATTGGTTCTCCAATGAATTTCCCTACTAGTTGTCATGTTATCATAATCTTGTGAGAGAGACATTGTGTGTGAAATTATGGGTGACTTAATTGAAATTAATTTCTTTTCTAAAAGATGTATCATGAATACTTTGTTATAACGATCTTGGATGATGTAACTAATCTAAATAACTAGCACCATCCTTGGCAACGGTGCCAATGATGAGTGGCGAGGTACCCCTACACTCAACAATATGAATACGAGCGTTTCACGGACAATCCGGTCGAACTCTACAAACGGGCTAGTTGTGGTATCCAGATAGTTACTCGTTGATCGCAGTTTGTTGTCTTCCCACCTGAACTAGTAATTGCTTTGTCACATATGGTTTAGTCTAGAGTGAGGTGTATGATGTGTTCCTAAACTAATGCTACTCTTGGAGGCGATGAAAAATAATCTTAGCTAAGCTAGGCGGAAAAGGAAGAGAGAGTTATATTAAGAGGAGATAGGGAGAGAGAATCTAAGCTAGCCTAAGTGCGATGAGCATATGTTCCTTAATCTTTCGTACACATCTTGGACCTCATGCACAACTACTATTGGGATTACCAAGCACAGATCCTAGGTACACTACTAGGTTACCAAGTAGTCACACTTAAATGCTTGTGATTAAATTGTACTCATTCTGCGTTTAAGGAGTTTAGGATGAAGAGATATTAACTACGAAAGTAATAAATAATGATAACAATTAAATAATTAAACTCAGTGAATGCTGCAATGATGAAGTAATCTCGATCTTTATTTCTGGTCATGTGCGTGTCCAAGTACATCACACTCAAATAAAGGATGCCATACAATTACAATCATCACACTGCAGGCATGCATTGAGAAATAATTCTAACTCTAAGAAGGAAAAAATGTAAGATTTTGGGTAAGGGACTAAGAACTAATGTGGAAACCAAGGGTGCTGCCTCTTATTTATAGCTAAGAAGACACACCGCGATATCGCGTATGTGATATCGCATTAGGTTGTGATATTGGGTATTCGATATCGAGGGTCTGATATCAGGACTCATCAGATAACATGGGCCCGATATCGAGGGTCTGATAATGGGACTCATCATATAACAGGGGTCTAATAATAGGACCTGACAGACCATGACTCATCAATAACCAATATGACCTCTATCTCAAACTTATAACATTCCCTAATGACCTTATTTCACCATTGTCAACATTCATTGGTATTGTTCGACAACTACAAATTATGTGTGGAGAGGGAGCATTGGTGATGAACTTGTGGGGTGTTTTGCATTTTTTGTCAATGTCTCTCAGGTCAACCCTCAAAAAATCAACAAAGAGAGACCAGTGATATCCCCTAAAGAAAATTTGCATTTGCATATGTAGCTTAATAGCTAGAGTGTTTACATTGTAATTTAATGGGAATTTCAAAGGCCGAAATAATTGTCCATTTTGCCATTAAAAATCCCACCTCATGGCTTTTTCTTCGACTTATATTAAATAGTTTCTAGTCTCAAAAGATGTAATTTGTAGCTTACAAGCTAAAAGTCTCATTTCAGCCAAAATCTGGTAGCAAAAGCCAAAATGTTGGTAGCTTATACGCTTAGAAAATAGCCCAAAAATGCTACCAACATTGGTAGCAAAAGCTCTATATGCTAGAGGTTCCTAAGCTGCTAATTTGGGTGGTGGAAATGCCAATTATGTTGGCATAACAATGCCCAAAAGGTCATATACATTAGCATATATGCTAACAAGAAATTTCAATTACACTAGAATTTTGTGCTAAAGCCCAAGTCACACTCGCATTCACATGTTGTAGATTATGCTCATCAGAATCATCTGACACATTGTAGCAATCAATCAACAATCAACAATGCTCCAACCTATTTAAGCCAACGTCTTATATATCTTTGAGACTTTTTGGAATTTTGGCAAACCCAAGTTGAGCCAAAGACATTCAAAGAAAAGCAAATTTCAAAAGTTCATAACCATTATAGCCATCCTACCAGCATGAACAACGTTCATGGAGAGAACTAGTGGTAGATCAATAGAGTTTGGTAGATCATTTAATCTTTCAAGAGTAGATCTAATCATGCTCTGCATCAAATACGCTCTTGGCTTTTAAAGCTTGCAATCTATGTTTTCTAAACTTTTTTTTCTTCCACATTGAATACAAAGTTACAAATTTTGGTGTAATTATTATACTTTGTTTATTTCTCTACTGTTTAAGTTATTTATGTTGGGAATTACCATTTCACACATGTTTTCAATGCTCGATAATAGATCCACTAAGTCCTCAAGAGATTTGCTAAACTGTTTAAGATGCTCTAGATCCTCTTCCGAGGTACATTTGGATTCAGGGTTAAACTATCGTGCACTAAAATTTTTAGTGTGCTACCACCAAAGTCTTCAACCTCTACAATGATCCTAACATAAGTATCTATTCCCACTTGTAGTACACATCCTAAACTCACATCAATACTACTAGCTTACCAAGTGGACATTATTGGGCATATTAAATAGCCACTACTAGGATACGAAGTGCAATACATTATGCTTGAACTAGTTGTACTTACATATTCAGGATAAGTATTTTAATTAATTAAAATCATAAAAGTGAAGTGCATTAAAAATGAAGTGCAAATAGAAAAGATTAAACTAATCCAAGTGCTGCAATGAATGTTAGAAATCTCATCTTTATTACCATTCACGCCAATGCATTTAGGTACATTACCTCAAATAAAGATCTATATAATCTCTTTAATTTACATTGCAGGCACTCACAAAGAAAATATTCTAAGTCTAGAATTGCAAGGGCTTCACTATGCTATGGACCTAAAGGTGCTATAAATTCAATTGGTATATGCATTTATATAGGCTTCACCTACATCAACGTTGATCCATCTGCATTAACACATGTGACCATGTGTTGATAGGGATACATCGATTGGGCTATGTTGATACATGCCTATCAATACAGCTTATATCATTATGACTCATCATACACCCATGACTAACTGAAAACTCATCCTTGAGTGAACAAATGTAGGATTGAGTTTCTTACAAAAATTGGAAGAGTATGAATTTTATTAACTAAAAGAGTAACTCACTGACTAACTTTGAGTGCCAAATTATATAGGACTAAAACATTTAGTGTCTATTATAATAAAATTGAACACTTTATAAAGATCTTAGCAAGTGCTACAGAGTTGTCGAAGATGTGATGAATTTTCAAATAGTGCATAGATTTGGAGGCTCATATAGCATTAAAGGTCCTACACCAAGTTTTAGTGCTAATGGCAGTGAAGGTGGATGAGGTTGACTTGTTGTTGCTACTTTCAGTGGAAGTTTGAAAGCATCTAGTAATGCTTTCATTTTCTCCTCTTTGCCATATGGATCATAGGCAGTCCACACAACTTTACCAATGTGGGCTAGTGTAGGAATATCCCATGAGCATAGAATCATAGGAAACAAATCTTTTGTGTTGATAAATCATGCTATGAACTGTTTACGTTTGATGTTTAATGTCTTTACTAGGTTCTACAACTCATGTTAGTCATTCATCCTTTTGGCTATGTTCTCAGCAACAGATTATTGATCAATGAATCTGGTCCTGAGAACTTCAAGCTTGGCATTGGCTATCTCCAATTACTGCTTGGTCTCCTTATGATTCTTGAATTCCTTCTTGTACAAGAGGTAGGAATTGGCCACTTATTTATCTAATTCTATTCTTGTTCTTCCTACTTTCAGTATAGCCAGGTTTGTATATTGGAGGTTTGGTGCGCTTCATATATTCCATCATCTCTTTGATCTGAAACTCCTTCAAGAAAATTTTTACTTTATTATATGCATTCAATTCATCAAAGATGAGATAGCATACATTGCCTCTTTGTTGGAGTTGTTGGAAAGCCTTGTTCATCTTTGCCTTCATTAGCTGGATTTCTTTTTCATTTACTTCTTTGAGGAAACTAACCTGGTCTCTGTAATGGTTCTTTACTCATTCAAATTTTAGAGCTTTGTTTTTCCAACCATTTGCCTTAATGGATATCTTTTAGCAAATGGCACAAACATCCTCCATTGAGAGATTTTTGTTTTCTATTGCTAACCTCCTCAAGTTATAGTTTATCTTGGCTAGTTACTTCTACTGTTGATGAACAAACTCAACTATTTAGTCCTTTTGTTATTTTAGGTTGCACATGCAATAAATGTCCTTAGTCATGTCCAAGTTTTCTTTATAGACTTATGATAAGTCCTTATTGGTGTTGAAGGTCATGGCCTTTGACAAGGATGTGTCAAAGACCACTACCTCCTTCACATTTTCAACCTTCATTAATCTATGTTGAAGCTATTGGAAAACTTCATTCCTTAGGAGTTCTAAGATGAGAATGGAAAGGTTGGAGAGAAGAGCTTGCAACTTTGCAACCTTGGTGGCCAACCATTGGTTTTCAGTGATGGCTACCTTTAGTTGGGCATTAATGATGAGTAATTTACCCTTGGTCTCTAGCAACTACATCTAGGTTGCAACAATTTTATTTGGAAGATCAAAGATCTTTGCAAGTGGTTGCCCGACTTCCACTAGTTATTCCAACACTTCTTCATGTTGGATAGTGCTCAATTGATCACTCCTTGCTCTTGCAGACATTTGGATGTGCACCCTTACAATAATGTCTGGCATGAATGCCTCAAGAGCATTTAGGGCCTTGGTTATGATTGTTTTCATATAAATGCATCTTTATTTATTACTTCTTGTGAAAAAGCTATTTTGACATCTCTATGGAATGCAAAAATGAGGCTCTTTGGTAAATTAGTTAGATTGATTGGTCGTTGCATGCTATATATCATGCTTGTAATTTTTCCCATTAATTAGGTAAGAAATATGATAAGAGACAAAGGAAGATTGAGAAAAAAATTGATAAATCCATTATTTCTCAAGTGCATTATCATATCTATAATATTGTAACAATGATATCATAGCTCATGCTACATCATCATTGATATGATGTCTTGGAAGCTGTGCAACCCTATAAATATTGACACTTGGACATACAAGAAACAATAATTTTTATCAACCCTTATCAAAACTTTTTAGTTTTATTTCGTAGTCTTAGTGATAGAGTGAATACCCATAGTGTGGTGTTAAGCAGTTGAACTAAGTCTTTATTTAAGTGAATTGTACTTAGGCCACAGTTCATGATTGGTAATAAAGATTGAGACTATTTTGCATCATTACAAAATTTCCTTAGTTCTTTTATTCTTTTGTTGACTTAGCATAATTTTTTTGTTTTCTTATCTTAATTCTTTACATTTCAAAGTACTTTACTTTTCATGTTCATTAGTTAAGGGGAATGAGTATAATTGGTTTTGAGTGTTGAACTATAATTGTTTGGTAACGTAGTAGTGATTTTCCTTGATTCACTTAGTAGTGATTCCACTTGGTAATCCTAATAACAATTACATAAGCCCAAGACATGATCAGCAAGCCATGATCAGATACTCATCGCACTAGGATAGAATAGATTTTTATTCCTGTATTACTTAGACTTAGACTTTAATTCCATTTTCAATCATGTTTACCACTAGGAGTAATCTGAGCCTTACAACATCATATGTCATATGCCCCACTATGAGTTAAACCATACATTTAGATTTCACTAACTCAAAGTGAAAAGACAATGATCACAAACTTAATATTAGCTCCTAGCATGATTACATTATCTATCCATGAATTATGATCTGGTCGTGCATGAACACTTGTGACTTGTATGGTATAGTGTTGGAATATGCCATTGCTCATCATTGGTACCATTGCTAGGGATGTGTCAATGTGTACTTAGTAGTTGATCTCATAAAGATTATTGTATCAGAAATTACAAAGTTCATTTTTCACATCTTTAATCAAACTTAATAATACATATTCACACACACACACTTAAGCATAAAAAATATGGCATTCTTCCACACTTAAAGAAAAATAATCACCTACTAATGAAGTTCAAAGAATTCATGATGAAGAGAACTAGACTGCACCAATGTAAACAAGGATTACATATGCTCATACTAATCCATACTATCCTGATGTCACATTCATTATTCACCAAGATGAACAACTCAAATGGAGAGACTTGTAGGAAAACATAGTTCAACCATTAGAATGTTCAATACAATTAATTTTTCAAGAAACCCTCATGAAGGCTAGCCTAAGTCATGAACAAGAAATCTATGAAGTCATGAAGGACATGACAAGACCATAACAACTAATAGAGACTCATGTAAGAAGGGATGTCATCATGGAGGCATAGCATGAACATGATAAGGGAAAGAAAGTACCTCAAATAATTATCCTAGAAGAAATAAAAGATATTTCATTCCAAGCTAAGAAGTTCTATCAAACTCATGGATCTCACTCTTAGACACTAGTAATACATAATAAAGATCTTGCCAACATAAAGATAAAGTAAAATTTAGTAGAGGACCTTGGAAGGAATGTGAAAGACTTTAGACATAGAAAAAGCTTAAGGCCTAGAGCTTCTATAGAACCAAGAGAGGATGAATCATGAATCATAGAAGGAGAACTAGTTGACCTCGTTCTCCAAAAACTTCCTCTTCCTCTTCTCATTCATCTGTGGAGTTTAACAAGAGGAAATGTAGATGAAACGACCATGATAGGGAAAGATGAAGAGATCATGGGAGAGATGAATATTGAAAAGGTATCTTAAAAATGAAGAAAAAGATTATGAATGATGAAGAAATAGAAATAGGCACGAGGATAGAAAGAATTATGAACATTGGAGGGGTTACCACTACAACAAAGCTTACAAACTTGACAATTATGAAGAACTCCTACTAGCCACTCGCAATATGATAAATATAAGAGAAGTAGTGTATATTACAACCAAACACATAATGAACAGTTACATCAAGTGATTAGATATGAACAACTTTCCTAAATTTGAAGGTGGATATAATGCATATCCACAAAATCATCTTCAAGCATTCCATGATGCTTGTGTTCTTCAAAATATTGAAAGTGATTGGCAAATTCTAAAGTTGTTTCCTAAAACACTCATCAATGAGGCAAAGAGTTAACACAGATCTTTAGAACTAGAATTGATTAGAAGATGGAATACCATGCTTGAACTCTTTAACAACAAGTATCAAACTTACTCAAGAGTGTCTAACCTTAGAAAGTAAATCTAGGGATGGAAGCAAGGAGCACATAAATCCCTTGATGCAGCAATGGGGAAATAGTATTCTCTTTTGCATAGATGCTTAGGCCATGAATTCTCATAGAGGGAACAACTTAGACATATCTGTTGGCACATTTTGTCCATTCCATGGAACAGTAAGATTCATTTTAAACATTATGGTAAGAATGGGAGAGTGTAAATGTGTTATTTCCTACCATTGGTATGGGATCCAAGAGAGACCATAATATTACTGGTGGAAATAATGATGCACATATGAAAAATAGTGAGTAGAAGATAGCAAGAGATAATGTGCCAATGGTGAATGAATAGACAAGCAAGGAATTCTTCATTGTTAGAAATACATTCAAGAATTGATCATTTGGATACTGGTAAAAAAATAATAGAGCACTGGAAATAAAACGAAATTGGAAAATTATCAGTGGATGTTTGCAAATGGAAATGATATTATTAACGGTAAATACGATGATCTAAAATATGGTATTACTCATGCTTTGGAAAGGAATCACGTTGGTACTGACGCAGGAAAGTGCTAAGGTTTATTGATCTGTAATGGGTTCTATTTTTATGCGCAAAATTGACTGTTTTCTTTGGCCCCAAATCGATGACGCCTCTGCTGGGTGCGTTGTGCTAGAACCTTACAGGGACATGGGTTCAAAGGTGGTGGAGGAAGAACTCGCATGGAAGTTTCCGCTTTCAAAATAGAAACACTTTCAGTTTCAAACTTTTTCCATCAATATGCAGCCGATCCGCCCGCCTTCAACGACGTTCTCTGTGTTCTACAATGCACGCACTGTGTGGAGATTTTTCTGGCCGTTACAGGTCTGTTCTTAACCTACCATACCAGATGCCATTATTCACTGATACTCTGATCCATGGCACATTCGCCCATGACTTTGCAATCAACGGTAGGAATTTGGAAGATGATCTGCAGAAACACAAAAAAACGCAGGAAGCCCTAAGAAAATTTGGGGTAAAACAAAACAAATTCCAGGCAACCGAAACCCTATGTCCATGGCCATATGTTCAACACATCATTTTTCTTTAAGATCTTTCTCCTTCGCTCTTCAGCAACCGAACACCACACGGCAACGATGGCGGATGCAACGGCAGAGACTTCTTCCGTGGTGGTGGTTGATAATGATTTTTGGCAGGGGCAGGATATTTTGGAAGTATTTGCTGGTAGTTCCAGGCCTGGCGCCTTCACATTCGGGCTTGATGTTTTGGATTTAAATTTTTGTTTCCATCCATTTCCACATGGGTGCAAGTGCACATAAATTATTTATAAATTAACATAGATTAGGTACCATCAACATTTATACCAAGGTAGATATTATATTATCACCTTGTTCATAAAATTACTAAAGGCTTCAATAGTATTCTTAAAATTTTAAACAAGTAAAAATGAAAAGATATTGGAGCTATAATTTTAAACAATTATATGGAACTATTGGAATTATTTTTCAAAATAAATATTTATATATCTCCTAACTTCCTAACTTCCTAACTTCCTAAATTAATACTTCTTAACTTGTTGGGCAAGTCACTTGGGAGAGAAGTTAGGTAAGATATTTTTGAATATGTAACTACCTTTGAACCCTATAAAAAGGCTTCAGAGGGAGGATATTCAGAGGAAGAAGGGGCAATACATCACACTTTTGAGAAGACATTGGGATCACATTGGGATCACACTTTGGAATACTTGGGCTCTCACTTGGAGACACTTGAGTCTTGGGAGAAGAGCATTGTAAAGAAGAAATTGTGAACGATTGCTTATAAGATGGCTTGCTAAAGAAAGAATTTCAGCCTCTTTGTCATAGTCCTGTGAGTTATGTTTTATTTTTATTTTTTTTAAATTTTCTAGCTAGTGGTTTAGATAGTATCATCCTTGACAAGTAATTTTGGGATTTTTAGATTGCTCTTATTGTTCTTGTTGCCCGATAGGAATTTCTGTGAAAATTTTGCCATAGAAGTGCTTGTGTTTAAAAGCCTTAAGAGCATTTTAGTAGTAAATTTTGTTATTGTGCAACGTATAGGAACTGCTATTGAGATCGTTGTAAGAGAGCCTCTGCTTGTAGTCATGCCGTTGAATGATTCAATAGTCAAGAGGGTTCATAAAATCTTTGGTATTTTGATGGGACCAGAATAGCTTCTTTTTATCTTTAGAGTGAATCTCCATGGTATTTCAATTAGAAATTGTCAAGTCTTTTGAAGGTTCTATTGAATGCAATTATTGACGTCCATTATCTAGCCAAAATGGAGTCTCGTACGTGGTAGTTTACACAGCAATTTTTTGGTAGCATAGTAGGATTGTCTTGAAGAAATTGCTTATTTGAGCCTTGGAAGTTTGAATAATTCGTAGATATTAAATTTTGGGTAGCTTTATTGCGAAGTTTTTACTCTTGTCATTTTACCTTGTTTAAATATTTGAGGTCTACACAAATTTGCTTTCTTTTCTGTCTATTTCCATCGAATCTTGCTCTATTTCTAGTTTTCTTGTGGAACTATCTCTTTCATTGGAGAAAATTAGAAGTAGATTTGCGGAGTTGTGCTCAATTTTTTTTGAAAAAATATTATTTGTTACAAGTAGATATTATAACGACTACGTAGACTAGGCAATTGAACAAAATAAGAACTTTCAATAACTCACAGTACTTGGCAAAGTTGGCTGAATCTCTTTAAGACAAGTCATCTATAGTTCACACACAACGCAATCGTTTCATTTTTCACAACCGCATGCTGCAACAGCACACACACATACTCACATTAACTACTGAGTTTATTTGGAGGTATCTGGGCCTTGGTGTTGCCAGAGACTAGCAGGCACCTAAATCTTGTTCAAGGACACTCGTTGGCGATCGTGTCCCAAACGGTCGCCAATAGTTCTTTTGGCGTTAGAAGGAGGGCTAAAAATTCAGCCTCTAGGTTCATAAGCCTTATAATTTTAGCACATCAACAATTCTTTGTTACTATAAAGGCTTAAGAAAT